>JAJJMB010014022.1:13275724-13291165 GCA_023531105.1 Papaver atlanticum
GTTCTACTTTAGTTAGGAAACCAAGCTTTACTTCAAATTAGGTAACCTAAACTAGCTAAGAATAGGAAACCCTTGTTTAGATAGAAGTCTAAACATAATTCTAAAAATCAGTCAAAGCTGATTTAGGAAATCACACTAATGTTTCCTAAAATCGAGCCAATATCCAACATGAACAATGACAAAGAGAAATAAATTACAATAGTAACAAGAGTATTATTGAGTCGAGAAAGAACCACCTTTGTTATTCTTTTCAGTTAAGCGCAATTGACTGACTGCTCTTGTGCAAAGCTGTCCAATCCACTTATGAATAATAGCATGTGATTTTCCTGCAAGAATATATCTTATAAGTTAGTTAAATCTCCATGCTCTAGAACTAACTTTTCATAGAGTATCAACTAACACCAGATAAGAACAGAAGAGAAGCTCCAGTTCAAAAAAAATATATATCCCATATGCTCTTTTACAGTAACTATTACGAAAAAAAACATGGGGAAGCTATTGAAAAACACAGTATGAACTAGCAAATATCATATTAATAAATATCACATGGCTTTCGAACATTCATAATTCTTAACATTTGCAGCGGCATTCCAAATGCGAATGGATGAGACATCAAAGTGTCATTTCCAATAAGTACTCTAATTGAACTACCAAGAATGGCATCGTAAGTGCCATAAACAACAAAACAAAGTCCACAAAACAAAATGATGACATCTAATGCTCTTTGCCACAATGCTGGAGAGGATCCAACGAATATTAAGTGAAATGCAGAAGGCAAAACGAAGGATAGCAATGCACAAACTGTACTTCCGACTAGTGAAATAAAAATACCAAACCCAGGAACACATAATGCTATCAGGGCCTGTCCAATCACCTGGAAAGACCTACACAGGTACAATCCATACCTTTCTCTCTTTTCAAATGCTTCCTTCTTATCTGAATAACAGATTTTCTGAAACCACAGACAATAATTATGCAATGCTACTGCCATTCCAATGAAGAGGAAAATAATTATGTTGCATTAGTAATAGTTCAATCTACTGGACTCTCACTGAGAGAATCTCACTTGAGACTTGGGCACGTATCCTCTGTCCCTATACCTTCCGGACTCCATGTATGCACCTATAGAATGGTGACTTTGGTGCCAAAGTGAAGGTTGCAGAGGAAGAATTACAAAAACCTGAACCACGCATACTCAATCAGTATCAGCACAGACTAACTTGGGACATCTTAGTGATTTGACTAATCCGAGCTTGGTCTAACTTTTCATGGGTCTGGATTATAATTTGAATCGAGCTTTACTATAGGGAAGTTTGAAACCACTATTCATGCTTGAGAAACCTAACCGCGTAAGCTAGAAATTTGTTCTTTTCAATTTTAAAAAGCTTAAATTTCATAATTTTCATTATTTGCCAAACTTAAGGGTACTACTATACGCTAATTATCCCTAAACAAGAATCCAAAACATTCAATTATAAGGTATAAAACAAACCAAATCACCCAACAAAGCAGATAACCATAACTCTTGAACCCAACAATGGATGGTTTTTTCTAATGGCTATCACTTCTAATACAACGCTACCAAATAATAAACTTTTAACAGGATTTTGCAAAGAAATTGTTTGAAATCAAAAACAAAGTTGTAAATCAAAAACTAAGCAGAAATTTACCTTTTCCCCCAATTTTGATTGAATCTAATTGATTTTCAACAATTTCTTCAACTTTTCTTTCTTTAATTAGTCCCTGCAGATAGAATTTAATCTAATTGATTCAAATGTTGTTGAATTTAAAAATTAAGAATGACTCTTACACAGTCGATATTGAAGATTCGCAATGGTGATTCGAGAAATAAGAGAGAAATCTGTGATTCGAGAAAGAAGAGAGAAATCTAGAGCGAGAGAGGGAAATTTTCTGGGTGTAAAAGGGGTTTTAGGTTTGGTGTTTTTTCTCCATAGATAAACGAAGATCTGTATGGTTTGTGTTCTGGTTAGGTGTTTATGGAAACAAAAATGGGGACTGTTTCCCTGGTGTGATAGTGCACGCATATCGGCTAAGTTAGGCGCATATGAGAAGGGAGAATTTCATTATTACAACAAAAGCAAATAAAAATAAATAATATTTATAAACTTGCAAAAAATAATTTTTTTTTTTTTATAAACTAGCAAAACCTGGCTAAATTGGGGCATATTGTGATTAATTTGGGCCTACCACTAAAAAACAAAAAGGGTCATTAAGAAGTAATCTCTAGAAACCCCTTATCCAACTATTTTAGTTAATGGCTATGCCCTTGATTACATAGCGTTAATTTAGTTGATTAGTAGTAAAAAAATCGTGTTAGATGTGAAATTAACTTGTGTTAATGAATCATCTAAACATGAAAAAATTTAAAATTTTGAATTTTTTTTAAGAACACCAACCAAGAATCGGTCTATGTTCACATTAACATTAACCGATTGTAACTTCAAAAATATACAGAATTTTTTTGAAATTTGCTTTTACCCAGAATCGGTTTATATAGACATGAAAATCAACCGATTATCCAAAATCGGGTTATATGGACATGAACATAAACCGATTTTGGTAATTTTTTTCTTTTTGATCGGGAAATTATGTGTTGTTAAACATCAAATACAACTAACATTTATTCTACTCCATACATATACTCGAGTTAAGAATGAGTATGATTTCACACTCATTTTCAAATCGTTTGAGAAGTCATACTCGTTTTCAATTAGAGTATAATATTATACTCGTTTTCAAGTTGGGTGCAAAATCATACGCATTTTCAATTCGGGTATAACACTATTTTAACTTGTACTTGAACTGAAATCGAGTATGATTTCATACTCATTTTGTGATCGAGTATTAACTAGAAGAAAAAAAATGGGTTAACCAGAATCGGTTTATGTGGTCTAACACATAATCCGATTCTAGCAAAAAAAAACATACAGAAGACTTGATATTTCACATAATCGGTTTATATGTGAGGCACATAAAGACCGATTCTTGATTTCTCTACAAATCCAATCTTGGACTCAGAATCGGTTTATGTGTGCATTAGCATAAACCGATTGTGGTTGATGTTCATCACATCAACCCAGAATCGGTTTATGTATGTGTACACCAAAAACTGATTCCTGGTAATATCAACTACAATCGGTTTATTCTAGTGCACACATAAACCGATTCTGGGTTGATTTTTCAGAAAATTAGATGAAGAAATTTCAGAGATTCATGGTTAAATCGTTGTAGAGTTTCTCTAAAGGAACGGATTAAAGGGAGTTAACTCAATCACTCGAATCTCGAATTTGTTTGTCGCCGATTTTTTTTTCAAAAACCAAAAAATAGAGAATTGAATTGTTGTTTGTGATTAGGTTTTAGTTGTGTTTTTTTTTGATGAATTGGGTTTTAATTTTGGATTGAAGATTGTTAATAGAAATGATTTATATTTTAGAATTTGTTTTAGGAATTATTAAGAATTTATAAAGGTAATCTAGTATTTTATTACATTTTAGACACCCCTTATCATTCCCTATTGGGTGGATGAAGAAATCCATAGGCCTCAATTAATCACAGTAGGCCCCAATTTAGCCAGGTAGCAAAAAGCAAAAATAAATAATACTTTTTTTATTTAATTTTTCTGGTCAATAAGGAAAAATTAAATGTATATACATGTATACATATGTGATTTTGTAAAAATTATATATATATATACTAGGTATCACCGGGGCCTTACGACCCCGGCTCAACCTATGGTTAGTGTCAAGCGTCACGTTGTCTTCGATGTAGCATTTATAATTTTTAGCTTGATAAGTCCCGTAAAAATATTTCAAAATATCAATGATATGGTTGTTATCAAGGTTTTTCCATTGATATTGTCTAGTTTATGTCATCTAGGTATCACCATTGATGATTTCTTAAATTTTTTCCTTCTATTGTCGATTCATTGATTTTAGGATAACTAAATAGTGGTCATTGATTAAACGTGAACATCACAGATGGAAGTCAAAGTATCATGTGACCTTAAGCGGGTGATATTGAGCGTTTTTATCTAACAAAATTAAGATGAACCGTGGTTTGAACAAACATTGAATTATTTACTTGAAACGAACAAATGAACAATTCCAGTATCTACTTTAATAAATTATTCAGAAGAGTTTTTTTTTTATAAGATTTTTTTAAAAAAAAGTATAAATTTTAATAAAGCATTCAAGGAGATCTATTCCGAAGAGAAAACAGTCTGATATGGATAAGAACTCAAATTACCACAACAATAATAAGGTAAATAATGCAAAAGCTATTGAAGTTGTTCAGGAAGTTGTTAATGTCTTTGACATGGCCAAACAACTGGTGCACCATGAATATGATACAGTGAAAAGTATAAACTGAAATCACAATAGTCAAGAATGTAAATTGGATAAAATAGTAAATGAATTTAGATCTATTAAAAACTACTCCAAAAGTGAATGAATATTTTTTTTGACCAGTCTCTCTTTAGGAATTTCATAATTCTTGTACATTTGTATTCTTTTTTGAGTCCAAATTTTTCCACACCGGGAACTGTATATCCTTTCTAGACGTTATTTTGAATCGTCGTAGTCTGTGTTTCTTTCTTGATTTTAACTATCCATATTTTCTTGGATCGTGTATCTGTAAACTTTTTGAAAAAGACTGATGCATGCTCGTTGTTTAAACACCGTTTTTATGACTCGACCTCCTAAAAATGTAATCATGTTCTTGTCAAATTTCTTTAATTGTTAAATCGCGGTTATCTTCCCCATATTCAATGTGCTTTTCATTCTTCAGATAAGCCTCAAGTATCTTTCTGTCATGTTATAATAAGATGCCAATGTTATAATGATACTTCTCGTTGCTTTTAACCTGATCAAAATCATGCAACATCAAAAACTTAAAAAATGTAATACCATTCTAAGCTTTTTTACATTTTTTATACCGTTTAATTAAATGTTATAGCTTATACTCATGTTTTATTATTTTTTGCATAATATCCTATTAACTTTTTCGTTTCAAATTCATGTTTGAACATTTCTTTTTTAGATTCTAATGACTCAAAATGTTTAAATCGATAACGTTTTGTTGATGTTGATACTCTAAGAAGTTCTCCAGTTTGTCTTCGCTATCAGAATATTTTGGCTCATTATTAAGGACCCATAAGAATCCCTCAAGAATTGATTGCTCTTTCCTTTATTGTCTAATGCGTTCTTGTTCTTTTCTAGCATCACTGTCAGAGCTCTTGATCCTTTACAGAGTTTAATTACCTTGTTTTCAAGCAATGATTACCTTTTGTTATGTCGCTAGGCATCCCCCTGCCTATGTCCTTGGCTTAATCTTTCATCATTGTATATTTTATTTTATCCGTTGTTATTCAATATAAGTTTTATTAATTAAATTAAGAATAATGCTAAGTTCACATTTACATTTTCAACAATAGTTTAGTCTGCAATAAGCCTATTTAATTTGGAAGAGAAGATTCAACATGTTATTACTTGTTACATTCTCTACCTATGGTTTTGGTATTTTGTTACATGTTTATGATTTTAAAGTCTAGTTTCTTCACTCCTAGGTAAATACTCGCTACATAGGGCAAAGTAAAATACTTGATAAGGTCGAGTAAACTGACAATCAAGATGTTCAACAACAATCAATGTGCAATATGTTTTTGGTTGTCAATGAGAATCATTTTCCATGCCTTGACCGACGCTTAACCAAGTTCGTTTGACTCGATTGGACAGACATGGTAATACAAAAATTAGAGTTTCTATATCCATGGAATAAAGTTGTAAAATTTAAAGACATGATTTTCCAAAATATGAAATTCAAATACGATGAAGCTGAAGTTCACAGTACCTTATCTAGTC
The DNA here is from genome assembly GCA_023531105.1 of Papaver atlanticum. Lineage (NCBI taxonomy): Eukaryota > Viridiplantae > Streptophyta > Magnoliopsida > Ranunculales > Papaveraceae > Papaver > Papaver atlanticum. The sequence continues at coordinate 13,281,604 of JAJJMB010014022.1, forward strand.
AACCACTACCCGTAATTTGATGTATAGATTGCAAATAACACCATATTGAAAACTCACAAATGCATGATTTTGAAGTTTTCTTAATTGCCTGATGCTCTTGCAGTTGTTTATTCGGCTGTAACATTGAAGGGAGACTGTTAAATGATGGATACTGAAACTCTCAAACATCTGTAATGGATTAATTCATTGAAGTGAAACAAAAATGTCTGCTCAGCAAAATTTTACAACTTTCTAAATCCTTTTGATATCTTAGATTATGGTAAAAATAGAATGTTAAGAATAAATCTAGACTTACACATGCTAATATGAAGATAACCTTGCAAGGATTTTCATGATATTTCTTGGTTGCTGACAATAAATAAAGCCAATAATAAGAGAACCCCAAGGGTAAACTTCCAGAAGTACAACACTAAAATATCTGGTGAGCTTGATATTATGTATTACAATAAACTAAATGGAATTACTAATCCCGACTACCACTGGAGTTAAACCTGTGCATCTTACAATAACTAATCAAGCCACTTTATGTACAAACTGCAAGTAAAAGTTAATTAATCAAGGTATAAATCTCGTCATTGTAAGAATCCCTTAGAGAAGATTTTTGTTTCTGAGAAATCACTGTCAAAACTTGTGCAGTTGACAACATTAATAGCTTTCTACGATCCACACAACAAAACAAACCCAAATTAGATCAAATCAATACCCTAAATAACATTCAACCATATCAAGTTTCTACTTTGTGCTCAAAAACTGTCAGAGGGAAGTATATTAACAAAGAAACAACCACAACATCTACCTACGATGAGCATCAGTTGCAAGCTCATCAATTTTCCATATGACAACACGTGCTTCTGGTCTGTGTACATTCACCTATTAAGAATGTGAAGAATATCATATAAATGTTGTATTCGAGTGTTTGTGCATAATCCTTTTAGTATTAACTTACCCATGGAAGATTGAATGTTAAAAACCCACTATGCAGGCAAATAAGCGGCGTAAAAGCTGTAAATTTCATCTACAGAAACCTAAGCAAAGACTGGTAAATCTAACAATGTAAAGTCATCACTTGAAGCACAACAGCCTATTGCAAGACAACCAATAAATAATATTATGTTTAACTATCAATATGTTTGATGTAAAATTGAGTGAATTTAAATCAACAATACATACATCTCGTGAAAGTCTAGCCTGATCCAAGCATCGAATCCTGGAGGTAGCCCGCAGTCTCTCCTGGCACACAAACACATAAACAAATACCCATGTGAGTGAACCAATGTGAAAAGCACATATATGATTCTGACTATGACATTTAAGAATCATTGTTTAGTTGAGCACTGTTAGCTAAACTATAAGTTACCCACTCCTGATTGTTCAAAATGTTGACGGACGTAGGCATCACTATCTACGAAAGGACTTGAATAAGTGCATAAAACTTGTCTCCATTGTTTTGGTTTTCTACTAAACACAAACATAACAATGATTCTTAAATGTCAGAGCCAGAATCATATATAACCAAATTCACAAATTTTCCATCCAAATTATTATGAGAGAGCTGAGTTACGAGACCTTGTGAAGACAGATGACTGCTTTTTATTAAATCCATCCCACAACTTTAATTACCTAAAGTAGTACCCGTTATTGATTCATGTTAACCCCTTGTGTCTGTCAAAGAAGTATGATTTATTTGGAATGGAACTGTAAAGTTAGTTTTCATCACTGAAAGTAGAAACCTCGATGCACTGGACCTCTACTTCTAGAACGACTATATTCCCTTCCTATCCAATGACTATCATCCCTACCACCTTGCTCGCTTTCATACTGAGGTAACATTCAATAAAGACAACCCTGCCATATACCTTACTACAAACCGCAAAGGAACGAATTATATATAGAGAATATTTAGGAAACTAAATCAACTATCCAGCAGCAAGATATAAAGAACCAACTTACCTCGTGTGAGTGCACTCAAAATATTAAGTAGCTTCTTCATATGTCCCAGACTGAACAAATGCAACATTCCTTCGAATTATGACATGCAATACCTTACTATATGGCTCAAAATACTTTTCAATGTGACAGGTTCAATTATATTGAAACAAAACTGTAACATATTTTCATACGCCACATGTAAAATAATTGTAACCAAAAGGAGTAAAGATCTTTGTCAACCGAACACCACTTTCCTTTGATAATGAAGTTTATACAACACTAATAAAATTCTAAGAGCAATGAGACCCTTGAATGAAATTACTAAGACAATGCTGGCAGTGCGTATTACTGCATTTTATCTGAGTGCATAATATCTGACAAAGTAGTAGTGTGACCCACTAATCAAAGAGGTAATAGAGTTCTATGCAGTATGCACTCATTTTATTTTTAGCGAAAAAATAGTATGCACTCATTACGTACGACCTTTTAACATGTTTAGAGTAGAGTACTGAGAACAATACTTCCTTGAATTTTTTAGATTTTTTTATATAACCAAGTACACATACTTCAAACCATGGTTTTATCATAATTTTAAAATTTTTTTGTTAATGGTAGATATCATGTATGATGCACGATAGAGTGACTTGCATTAGGAGGCTCTATGGTGAAGTATCAACATAAGTACATAACAAATAAACATATAAGATGTAACACACCTGCAGGATGGCTATAATTCATCTCTCCGCATCATTGAGCTCAGTCTCAATTGCACCTTCCACTTATAATGAAAGCTTTCTCTATGATGCTTATCCACACCCCAGCTTTATACATATTTCATCTCTATAGTAAAACATATGACTCTTATATACAATCAACTACAAAAAAATAATCTCTATGACAAAACACCATGTTGAGCAATCAAAAAATAATCTCCACTTCAATATAAGTGTGATACGTAATAAGATTTGATACTGGAAAATGAACCATGTTAGAGTAGCTACTTCAAAGCATGCGCACAATCATAGGGTTCCTCCGCCATCTGTGTGGATCGAACCCACGACCACATGGTTCAAACCCATGCACTCTTTCAGCTGAGCTAAGATGGTAAGTGGGAATACATGGAAACTGAATGAGCTCTGGTGGAGCGATGAGACTCATAACAATATATCATCTTGGGTTACAATATTGTAGAATTTTCATGGAACAAAAATTCATTATGACTTTATTATTCAACATTAGAAAATCAGTCTTAGCATCACAATAAACTGATCTATCAACCAAAGGATCCGAACACTTGGAAATTTCATTTAGAAAAATCAGTCTTAACATTACCAGTTCATACCATCAGTGGAATATCGGTTCATTACAACCATGAAAATGACATGCTTTCTGGAAAAGTTGAACATATTTGATACAAAAAGTAAGTTTATAAGGAAAAATAGGTTTCTCATATCTAAGAGATGCAAAGGAAAAGACATATGTTTATGGATCTAGAGTTAACTATACCCATCAACCATACTCTTACAAAATCAATTTGGCATACCTTAGCTATTTAAAGATAATTTTACCTCTCGAAGTTATAAAATTACCTGCATATAATAGAGTATCTTTTTGTTAAGACGCAATTAACGACGAAGGCAATGCAGAACATATGTTACCAAGCCTTCCACGGATTAGTCCTTAGTTGAATACGATCATCCGATCGAGATATGTCCATTGTAACTCCAGCTTAAAATCGGGTTGGTTCACATGTTTCAACAATTGAGCACATTAGTTACGATGTAAGGAGAATAATTAAGGCCAATTTGTTAAGTTCAAACATCCCTTAGAAAGTGAGAAGAAACTGGATGCTCCTACAAAAGAAATAAAATCCAAATCAATTAGTTATTTATAGTCATACTACTATATCAACTACGTTTGCAATTTCAGTTGCTAATTTTGGTTCAAGTTGAAGAAGTGTGCCATAGACCTTTGCTAAAACATGAACCAATTTGCTTGTTATGGAAGCCTTGTAAGATCCTTCATGGGTTTGTTGTACACAGTCGCACAGTTCAGATCATAACAGATACTGGCGTTCCATGTTCTAATACATTTATGCCACCAGTTTGACGACTAAACACATAAGTAATTTAACTAATCATCTCCTCATATTTTTCAAAAGTAAGTGACAATTTAGGGCTCAAGTAATTAACATGAGTAACTACAATTTTAATAGTATAATTTTATTTCACTATTATTTCTATAATAAACCTCAATGAACTTCAGACAATCATGAACCTAAGAGACACTTAACAACCTCAACTTAACTAAAACAGGCATGTAAACGTATATTACTCAATCATCTCTATTGACAAATAAAGACAATAGATTACCTTTTTGACTAAGGTGTTGCATACTATCATAGTTTTGCTCAATTCACTCCACCGATTTGGTGTGCAAATTATGGAAGAATGAGATAAAACAAAAGTTCGAGTAACTAATCAGCAAGAGTTCCTTGATAACCTGGGTAGCTCGATGAATCTTTGGGACAAAATTCCTAGCATGGTTGTGTCCTTCTCAATATGCATGCGGTGGAATCAAACATGGCCTTCAAAGATAACTGAAATTTATTAGATCACTGAATTTCAGCAGGCCAACGATTAATAAATAAAAAGTAATAATCGGTTCGCGAGTTATAACCCCAAAGGTGTCACTATCCATCCACAAAAAACCCATCAAAACAAAAGTAACAAAAAAACCCAAAAGAATTTGATGAAACCAATTTGAAATTTGGGGTTTTTGTATCAATTTTTAAAATTTGGGGTTTTTGTATCAATTTTGTTTAAGATGGAGTTTTGATGGATCCCAACATTTGAATGGGGTTTTTGTACCACAAGTTTGGTCACCTTGGGTTTTTATGACTAGTTCTGAGTAATAATTAAAATCAAATTCAGGATGGCCTGCCTATATAGGTTGATGTAGAGATGTTCTGCAAAACCCTAGGTTCCATAGCTTGTCACAAAGAGTACCTTTATCTTTGAAAATACAATAAAGAAATATGTAATAAAAAGAAAACGAACAAAGTACTGAGAAGAAGGAAAAATAACAAGAATGGATTCACAAAAGATATATTATGAAACATTACAGTTACCAACCTAAAACTTGTAAACCTGGCCATAATCAAAATCAAACCAACAACCAAATAATGAATAAGAAACAAAAGTTACAAAACTGTAAGGCAGGGAAAAAGTATAAGAACACACCTCAATTAGATCACTGAATTTCATAAGGCCAACAATCAGTACAAAAAAAGTAATTCTGGATGGCTTGATTTCAGAAGTAGAGATAAAAAAATAGAGTTTTATGTGACAGATGGAAAACAACCATCGAAATAACTACAAACAGTGAGAATATCAGCTCCTTCATCGACGGTCCTAGACAGACTCGAGCATCACCTCTGGTTGAACTTTAGTTGCTGAATTTTGAGAATGACAAAGTGTTACTTTTCTTAGGAACACCTCTAGTCACTTATTTTCTTAATTGATCATCAATGCAGAGAATGGAATAATTATAAACTCTACGGACAAAAACTATCTGGAAAAAAATGAAAATTTGATTTTAAATACCTGCAACTTATTGCTAGATACCAAAGACCTTCCCAACAACAAACAATGTTCCTATTGAGATAATAAGATGCTCTTTTTGAATCCTCGGCTAGAACATCCCATCACCCTAGAATTCGCCTTATTCAAGATTCAGCTCTCACCTGATCACCATAACCAAAGAATCATCAAGACAAACCCCTAGTTTGGATTAATTAAACTATCAAATCGGTTATTTCCAACTAACTTAGATTGCATGTGAAAGTAATAAACAGATCCAAGTGGTTCTAGTGAATGTTGATAGTAAAATCACTCGAGCCCGTTGAACCCGGCTCCTTTGTCTCACCTGCTCCGAATGATCCAATCTTATGATGATTTAAACCATTTAGTCTAACAACACTAATGACGTGCCAATGTGAATGCAAACATGGAATTATATGCCCTGAGGATGTGTCAAATGAGAGTCTATCTCTAAGTATGACAGTCTCGTTGTTCCTTTGGCGCGACCTAAACCAAATTCAGGATTTGATTCTTGCCACAATATTGCTCTGTATTTGGAACAAATAGCAGTTTGAGGTCCAAAATCATAATTATCAAATTCATTCCTGGTCACAAATACAAAGAATGCTACAATGATTGATAATAGGAGTTTCAAAAATGGAATTTCATTACGTGTATAAGGTATTCTTCATTAAAATCAAAACTACTTTGCATCTGGTACTGGTATAACAAACCTATCACCAATCAACCAACATTTATACACATTTACATTCACCAATGACAACCATCATTATTTAGCATAACAAAATTACATCATCATACCGAAGTAATTCCTCATCTTTCCTATCTTACAAAACCCCTTAATCCACAAAGCTCTACTTCTCCTTTAGCAGATTATACAGTCTTTGTCACAATTAGAATTCTAACCAAGTTGAGTCATCCCCTTAATCCATAAATCTCTACTTCACCTTTAGCAGATTATACAATCTTTGTCACAATTAGAATTCTAACCAAGTTGAGTCATCTTTCAAAACGTAAAGAAAAAAAAAAAGGAAGATTATGAGCTGGAATTTTCTTTTATGGTTGATCTAGCAAGTAAGAAGTATTAGCTTGACTAATTGGTCAGAGACGGAAACTATTGCAACACTTTTCAAACTTATTCAAAATACTATGATTCAGCCACCACTTAATATTTCAGTGAAATTCGTGATGATCTTCCACGAATCTGGTGACTAAGTCAGGGACTAACAATTTCAAGCTTCTTCAAAATACTATGATTCAGCCAACTTGTAAAATTGGATAAACTCGTTGGAATAACTTCAACATAAGTAAGAATTATGGGAGTTTGAGTCTCTCATCCATATTGTTAGAGCATAGCTCGGTTGAACCCACCAAGCGTTGGTATGTCAAGTTTGGTTGTCATATTTTAGTGAACCAAAACTCATTTAAGGAGTCGCTTGATTATTTACTAGAGTCAAATTCATATAGGTTAGCTAGAAAGTTACTAGAATATGATACTTACAAGTATTACGTGAAGACTTGAAGAATATGAAGAAGTAAAGAACTACAACGACGACATCATCCTTCCACTTGAGGTTAGTAATATTTGACTTGAACTGTTTCATTCCTAACGTATCTTCAAGTCGTGCATATTGAAAACATAACTGCGAAGTTGTGAATGATTATACTCTAGTTAGACATAGTATTAAGGAATTACAATACGAAGTATAACGTCTATCTTTTGAACTTCGTATATAAGACATCGACATAATCATATGAATGCTATTGTGATTATGTATGGGTATGGGTGAAGATTTCGTCCTATAAAACAATGTTTTATATTCGTTTAAAGGAAGTAAATTCATTAACTTGTTTTGTGAATCGAAATGGAAATCGCTAGGCTTATTGGTATTGTTATTCATTGCAAATCTTTTTGAATTACCAATATGTGTGTTTAGTATAACCGTTCATAACTTGTTTATGTATCTTGGTAAAACTATTCAAAAGGCCTTACTTTTGTATTGGTAAGACTTTTATTAGTGAAACCGATCTTAAGTAATCACCTGAGATGGTAAGATCGATATCTTGAAATTGGTGTGACTAAATACTAGACATTGGGTAACCGATCCTAGTAAGAGGAGTGACCGATCACAAGAGAGTGTATTCGATCCTTGTAAGAGGTTTAACAAGTTTTAGTAAGTTGGTGTAACCGATCCTATAACTTGGTCAACCGATCACAAGTTTGACCATAAGAAGTGGTAACCGATCCTAGTACTTAGTTAGCCATTTTATGGTAACTAGTGTAACCGATCCTAGTACCCACTTGGAGGTAGAACCGAAACTTTATGTTAAGGTAGAACCGTGAAACCCATTAATGGTGATTTGATAGGATAATCAATCACATAGTTCTCGGAAGTCAGATGAACCAATTCTAAACTTATTTGGAAGTGTGGCAAATCGGTTCCAAGATTGTAAGTATGAAAAAGGATTTACAAAGTAAAGATGTCGACATACTTTGAACATGTGAAGTAACTCTTATCTTTTATTGTTCAAAGATATTCCTTAATAGCTAAAGGAGAATCTCGGATCGAAATAAATTGAGAATCTTGTAATTAAGGTTTTTAGTTTTATATGCTTTTAATTTCCAGCAATTAAAATGCATATCTTTAGAAAATAAAAATTAGTAATGTGCATTTACTAGTTGGAGATTTTCTACTGAGATTTCGGTCAATATTTGGACAGAGCATTTCCAGGAATTATGAAAACCGAATTTGGAAATATATTGCATATCTTGAGAATATTTTCTTATTTTGGAAATTCCTTGGTGTCCAAACTTCCTTGTCTATAAATACTGAAGTTTGCATTAGTAGCAAACTAATCCTCAGAGACAACAAAACTACCTAGTTGTGTTGTTACTGGTGGAGCCGCCTATTCGGAGAGGAAAGTAACCTAATTAGGCGAAATATTTACGGCCGCTCGGTTTATAGACTTTTTTGGGATTGAGAAGCTCTATTAGTACCGTTGGTAGGAAACTAGATAATTGTAGTTTATTATTAGTTTTCGATTGATTTGATTGACTAACGGTTGTTGAACTTTGATTGCACCTAGTTTGTTTATGCTTGAGAATCTTATCTTCTGATATAAGATTCACTCAAACTAGATCGAAGTTTCGACGGGAGATCTTTAGACTGTTTGTAGATCTAAATACGTCTTGCGATAATCCATTGTTAACAGACTCCGTTCCATGTGTGATTGATCACAAGAGATTCAAGTTGTTTGTGTGCAGGTGTTTGTTGAAGATCTAAGAAGATTTGAAGATGAAGAAGATTTCTGATTTGGTTCATAATCTTTGGTGTGCACAAAACTTGTTTCGGCTGGAAAGGATCCAACTATAATTGATTTATCTTTGTGATGGATTGGATTGATTAGTGTAATAGATCGGCATCAATACAATTCTTTGTGATTCAAAGTATTGATTGCAAAATCTAAACAATTACTTTGGTAGTTGTTATTGGATAGATCTAAGAACCTGACAAAGGAGTTTATTGGGATAAACGGAAGAGCCTTTTGTCAAACTCATATCACGTTGTTTGAAAATAGTTGTTACCGAACAGATTTGTTGTTCCTTTACAGTTTGGAATACGAACCAAAGGAATTGTTCCAAGTGCGTGACTTATTGCAAGTTGGAGGCGCGGGGATACTGAGGGAACTAGGTGAACTATATGTTTGGTTGCTTGGTCTCAACTATACGAAGTTGGTTTTATTTTTTATAGCGGCTTAATTCTGAGAGTATTTAATTCTGGACTAGGTCCCGAGGTTTTTCTGCATTTGCGGTTTCCTCGTTAACAAAATCTTGATGTGTCTTTTACTTTTCTATTTCCGCAATTATAATTGTTTTATTATAATTAAAAGTAAAATACACAAACGTTAATTCCTATTTACTTGATAGCAATCCTATAGTGTTTGGTTAAGTCCGAACCTATTATCAAGTAAACATACTTCGTTGTTGTATTGTCTCGATCTTGTATTCATAGTCAATCACACAAGTTATC
>JAJJMB010014022.1:13320359-13337447 GCA_023531105.1 Papaver atlanticum
CTGTTTTAAAATGAAAAGATCCTTTTTTATAGACCTCATTAACAGGGGCTTTAGGGATGTTCCAGTTTTGCAATTTTTTTCTCAATATCATGCATTATGATTTCTTCTGAGTTCAGAGTTATCTTATTTTTTAAACTGTTTTTCTTTGAAAACGATCTGACATAACTAGCCATAATTAGGGATTATAAAGTCTAAACGGTCAACAGGAATCAGTGCTCCACCTTCACGCGCTAACTTCCTCCTAATCGGTTTTGCACGTATAGAGTTGTGTGAGTAATGACTAATGAATGATTAACTAATGAATCGTTCAATCTCCCTCCCTCCCTCACCGCAAAAAAACCTCAAACCTCAATATCTTCATTATCCACCGCTGCTTAATCCTGAACTTCAATTTCTTCATCTGTAGAAGATTGGATTTTTCTGATATCCATGCCTGGCTTAAATCTGTAGAAGAGAGTTGAAATTTTTCTTAGGGTTTTCTACTTTCAGCTTAGGGTTTCTTAAATCAATTTAATTTAAGTTGAATTTTATTGTGTTGATAATTTTAGGTCTTCGATTTAATCCCAACCGAATTAACTCTTTCTCTATTGAATTAATTTAACATCCCACCCTGATTGAGCTGTGAACTCATGAGGCGTTGAAGATGGGAGGTTTAATGGTAGCTGTCAAGAGTTGGTTTGATTAACGAAGTAGATTGCAGATTTCTTTCTGTCATTCTCATATGTTGCTGCAACTGAAACAACGAAACGGAAGATGGTTGTGTTCGAACTGTAAATGTAAAATTCAGGGATTGGGTTGAAGAATATGTGGTGCTTAGATGGTTCGATGGTTGATTGAGAGGTATGATTGAAGCTGCTGAAGAATTGAAGGGTTTGACTTCGAATTTGAAGTCAAGAGGGAAATGAAATAGAAATTGCGAAGAAATCAGATGGAGATGGTGATTCTAGAGTCCTGGAAGGCATTACACACATTGGTTGCTCTCAATTGCTGTTGAAGATATGAGTTGTGGGTGTGTCTTGAAATTACTTTGAATCAGATCGAGAAGTGTAGAGGATGTTAGGACAGGTAGTGGGCTCTATTGAACTGGAAGGTTTCGATGCAGTAAGATGGTGAAGATTACAGGGAAATACGGAATGAATCTGGTGGTGTTTGAGGTTCAGCCAGCCAGCCACAGATGGAAGAAATGTTGTTGTTGTTGATGAAGTGTCAGCTTGAGTTTGTTTTGTGAGAAAACATGGAAAAAGAGAAATTGAACTCTGGTAGATGTAACTCTGTGCAGGTGGAATGGTTGGTTGATGGCTCAGATGTGAGATGCATACAAATGGTAGGTGGTGGTGCGGCTCAACTGTTGGTGCTGAGAGCTAGGTACTGAAGGTGTTGATGATTTGGTTATGATGCACTGGTGGTGGTCTAATATATTGCAGGTGATCTGTGGTTTTGGAATGAGTGGTGTATGTATCTACAGATGGTGCAGGTGAATGGTAAAGACTGAGAAGAAGGTTGTGCAGCAGAAGTTGGTAGAATGGTCTGTTGGTGTTGCTTCTTTGATCGCTGGTGCTGTAGATGGTATGGATTTGGTGGTTGAAATGGCTTTGATTAGAGAATGGCCTGTATTTGAGGGGTGCAATGGTGTTAGGATTGCAGAGAAGGTAAGGATGACATCAGGAAACAATATGAGAAGCATTCAGGTACGGTGTACTTCAGAATACATTTTATGTGATTAAATTTCATATAAAAAAGTATGACTGGTACTTTGTTATAGGTTCTACCCAAATTATGAAGATTGAATTATTTCATATAATGATCATTATTCTGGGAGTTATTAATGATTTGGTTACAGTTCACTAACATAAAGTCATGTAGTATGTCATAGTCCACAATAATTTTCTTATCAGCTGGTAGCCTACTGTCGCACCTAATACAGTATAAGTGACGCAACGTACCACTACTCTATTACGAAAGGCGCTAAAAATATATATATTGACTTGCGCCCTTACTTCTTACCCAGGTTCTAAATGGCGTTCTTAGTAGTTTGTATGTTTTCATAATATCAGCAGGACGCAATGCAGTTAAATCTGCAGAAAGAACAAAAACAAAAATATTAGCCAGGTGATAGAGTAAGTTTATCTCTTTCAAAGAAAATTCCCAGACATGCAAAGCTAAAAAATTCGGCTTTTTTCCCCCATATAACCTACTTCTAAAGTTTGTATTTTCAGGAATTTATGGATTACATTATCTTGCTCTGACATTGTCCCACCCACCCTGATCATTCATCTTCTGCCTATTTTCTAATTCCATCAACTACACTTTGTGATGCAGGGTAAGCAGCAGAAACCGAATTTCTCTCTTTCAGAATATCCATTCTCCTCTCCTCTCCTTCCAATTGGGTAAATGTCTCATCATTCTCAATTCTAATCAGTATGTCCCGTTGCCAATTTTCTCCTTGAGTGTGAATCTTAAAACTTGAATTTACTCACTACATTCAAATAATACAATCAGATTATTTGTTAGGCTTCAAATATTTCAGCGTTCATATGCAGCACCCTTACATTGTAGATGCAGTAAAAAAATATTTATAATTCTACCCGCTAACTATGGTACTTGGTCAAAACCACAACCCAGCCTATTCCATGCCTCTTAGTGTTGATGCACATTTGAGCAATAGCCATGATTTATGCTTACAACCCCCAATTCTCGAAATTTCGAATCTAAATATAATACCATAAATATTAATAATCATCTACAAATTGTCCACGTATCATTAGACTTCGATCACGAGTTCTCAAAAAAAAAAAAATGTTAATCACGCGGTATTTTCTAAAAGCTTATTTAAACATTTTGCGGGAAGGTTATTTAAACCGGTGGCATGGCTTGAGACGTTATCTAATGAATTTATTTAAATATTTTGGGGAAAATAATGAGTACACAGCGATAGTTGTTGTTGAAAAGCTTATTAGGTCCAATAATCCTTATACTTTCTTCGATTTGGTCCAACTATTTATTCGACCATGGCCATGCCATTCGTTACTAGCACAATACAACATGGTGTAATGTAGTTTTGGTTAATACTAATGAAAGTAATCTTGAAGAACGTCTGACCACCCATTTTCAGTGTTTTTTACAATTTACACAGATGCTCTCCGCCCTTACCGATGCTGATGAGGAACATTGAGAGAAATTGAGATGCCTATGTCAACCAGAGAGTGCCCCAGTTCTGTTGCGTAGTGAACTCCAGGAAAAGTCATACTTTGTGTGTCACTTATTTTTTATTGTTTCTATATGCGCCAAGTGGATCACATATTTGTTGTTGATGTCCTGTTAAATATATATATCGCTCGAATTTCAAATATCACAATTATGAATCCAAATAGAGCTCCGCTTGAAACCAATCTTCTGAAATTAAGCTTTGGTGTGAACTAAATATTCATAGTGGATTTTAATGGTCGGTGTTGAAGTTAGATGCTCACCAACTGAAAGTGTTTTCTCAGAGCTTACAAAGCTAGCTAGGTAAGTCAATTTTCACAGAGCTTACTATATTAAAAATTAACCAACATCAAGGCCCGTGCTGTAACGGTACGGGTTAAGGCCTAGTATATATATATTAATTCTATTTATAGTAATTAGATTATCTAATTTGTTGTTCTGAAAGAAAGAAAAGAAAAAAATACCAAAGTATTTGAGGCGTGCGCCTATTAGGGAAAAAGAAAAAGAAAAAGACAAGCAGACGCGTGTCTTTGATGTTAACAATGTAAAATGTAAAATGGCTTTTCTCCTCAAAGTCTAGATCCAGCGATTCTTCATCACTTCATCCCTATCTATCTTTAAAATGTAAAATGGCTTTTCTCCTCAAAGTCTAGATCCAACGATTCTTCATCACTTCATCCCTATCTATCTTAAGTAAAAAAAAAAAGTTTTACCTATTAACCACCTATGTTTCTCCTAAAAACCACTCACTCTACAATTTCCTTTTAATTATGAACCAAATTTAATCCGGGTTACCATAACCCAACTTATTTTTATCTCTTCCTTTGTAATTAAGTGGCTACCTGAAGCCTCACAAGTCACGACTATTGAATCACAACCACTCCAAGAAAAAGAAAAAGAAAAGATTGAATCACCACCGCAATAATGGTGGTAAAATCGGATGTCACAACAAAAATTTGATTGGTCCGTCCAAATAAAATGGAAACAAGGATCTAGTTTTGAATTCAACTTTTATCTCTGTTAGCTCTTGATCCGTTGAAATCAAAAATCGGATTGAATTCCTTCGAACTCATCTCGTATAATTAATCAACTATAAACAGATGAGGTTGTTTGAGGCTACCAATTCTCTCCTCTTTCTCTCTCTTCTCTTCCTCTTCCAGTAACCGGAAGAAAAAAAACTCCCCTGATCTTCTTTGTTTTTCTTTTGATTTGCCCAGATTTGATCTGATTTTTCAGATCTTTTGGGCAGATCAAGGTTAATCTACTTAGTTTGTACAGTTTCAATAAAACAAATTGTTGTTCCAACAATTTTTAGGGTTCTTTTTATTTACTTTTTTTTATCAATCAGATGGCTTATGTATGTTATCTTGATTTCTTATTATATGTTTGTATAACAATTTCATATAGCCTTCAAGGCGATTCTATCGATTGTTTCAATCGTTTTAAATACATCTTCGAGGGCGAATCACATTGGTTTGACGGTTATCGGCATTACTGTGAAGATCCATGGCTACCGGATATGATCGTGTTTTCGATATACAACGCATATTACTCCTCTGTTGTAGGAGCATCAAATCTTAAAGAAGAAGATAAATTTGTTCTTGATGAAGAACGACAATTCAAATGGTGGAATCAGAAACTTCACACCATCCCTCAAATAGCATCGATTTCCTCAACGAATTACATGGATTTAGTACTTTTGTTGTATTTTAAAATACATAGATTTTGTACATGTTCATGTGTTTCAGTTATGATGTATTCGATCGTTGTAAACATTCCTATTAAAATATGAAATTGGGAGCATTTGCTCCTGTTCCTTCAAAAAAAAAAAAAAGTACCGCGCGATGCTCAATTCATCACCTCCAAGTTTTGATTATTACTTTGAGGAAACTTTAAAGTCTGTAAACATGAATTAATTCTCATAACAAATTAATGTTTACAGAGCGGTAATTAACCCTTCCCTAAATACAAAAATCAGATTGTTGGTAAAGGTAAAAATTGGATCCAAGTTAAATCATCACATCATATAAATGTATGCATTTGGTTCAATTGTTCATCTAATGTTTATAATCAAAGTATATTTCGATTTTCCACTGAAAAAGATAACATTCTGATTGAGATTAAATCATTTCCAATCAACTTAAGGTGATGGTGGTGGGATACGGCGACAGCAGTATGTCTAGGGTTTAGAGGTGAATAGGATATGTCAGGGAAGGAAAAATACTAATAGTTTTTAAGTGGGTGTTAGATACTCACATTTGAGAAGGTTACAAAGTGCTAGTTTTTTTTTTTACCATGGGTGGCATTTAGGATAACCATAGGTGGTGAATAGGTGAAACCAAAAAAAATCTCCTCCGTCTGATATTCACCTCAAAGTCTAGATCCAGCGATTCTTCATCACTTCATCCTTATCTCTATCTTAAGTAAAAAATTCTCCTCCAACTGATATTCTGGCAGAAAATTAGGGGTTATTCAGAGAAGATTTAGTCTGCAATTTTGGAAATATTTCTGCATCGCCCTAGGATGAAAATCTGATGAAAACTAGAATATTGAGAAGGAATGAAAGAAGAACATCTAGCGGGAATAATCTCGGTCAATTCTTTTTCAATTTGAACCCTAAAATTTTCATTTTGGGCGGGATGAAATCAAAAGAAAATCCTTTTGGGCGCGATTATTCCCGCTTTATGTTTTGGAATATCTATAAATTCAACCCTAAAATCAGTCCAGGGATGTTAAGAGATACACCTTTTTTGGGGGATTATCATCTCCGAGATCAAAAACATCTAAGGTATATCATTTTTATGCTAATCTATAGTTAAATGACTTATGATATTTGATTTGAAATACACATGAGTTCATATTAGACTCTTTGATTGAATCTGAAATTGGGTTACATAGGATTGATATAGTTTGTAATAATACAATCTTATTAGGTTATCTTTGATTGAAAAGATACACTACAAAATGAAATTGGGTTCTAATTTAGAGTGACAAATGGTGCATCTTGAGATTATTTTGTTATTGGTTATCCCCTAACTATACATTATAGGTTTGGTGTTTATCTGCTGTAACAGTACTATTGTATACCTTAGCAAAATCTATGTTTCTCCGGGACCAGTTGATAGACGCATTTATGTGTCTATTTTCATCTCTATTGTGCATATTGTTAGTACCCATTTTTGTACTTATTTTGGTATTTTATCTCTTTATAGGTGTTTTTGGAGAAATAAGCTTTTGCGGCGAAATTGGCTCGAAAAGTTGATAAATGCAACCCAAGGGACGAGTGTTATGCGGACTCCAGCAACGGATAAGGGGCGACCACTGGATAAGGGGTAACCTTACCCCTTCACGTTCAAATTCTAAATTTTGGCGGGAAACCAAAACCAAAATATATACACGTTTCTGGCAGTTTTGGTGGTAGTGATTTGGAGGAGTTTGAGGTCGATTAAACCTCTGATTTTCATAGGGTAGACTCCTTATGGGTCTAGGAATCTAACATGGGTGTTGAAATCTATTAAACTGGGCTCAATCGACGGATTTTTATCTCAACAGCAAAATATGGAAAGTCACGTGTGTGACCGATTTTAGGAAATTTTAGAGAGATTAAAATGCTATAAACCTTCCCAAAGCTTGATATCTATCTAAGGAAGAGTTTAGAATCAAAAGGAAAGCTCAGAAACGCGTGTAAATCCTAAAACAAGAAATTGCCGCAACTTTTCCGTGAAGAGAAAGGAAGAGATTTTGGAAGATTCTGGAGAGATTTAATCGGTATTTTTGATATAAATAGATTGTCTGGGTCATATAGAAGGGGTGCCGAAAGTTAGGGGAAGTTTAGAACACCACAGAGCCGAAAAATCAAAGTTGCAGGAAACCTGCTGCTGCTGCTGAAGAACACGAAGAACTTCGACCCACACCGGACCATCGCAGAAACAGTCTTATATTCAACTACAGAACTGATTTATCGTTTATTAACAGCACTTCAGTTGTATCGGTGATTTCTGTAACGCCAGGAAAGCGTTGTAGATTCGCTGTATTATTATTTTTATTGAATAAAAACACCTTTTATTCAACTATACATTATAGGTTTGGTGTTTATCTGCTGTAACAGTACTATTGTATACCTTAGCAAAATCTATGTTTCTCCGGGACCAGTTTGTTTCGTTCAATTTTACAGCAACTCACTTTTCTTTTCTCGTAATTGTAGAACTATTCTTACTTGGAATTATGCGGTTCCTCCTATTTTCAATTGTTCTTGTTAACTTTCGGTTTTGTATCAAATCAAATAACTGAATTGCCCTGTTCCAATCAACATCCAACAATGAAGTAGGAAATACTTTTTAGCATTCATTCCCTGAGCCCATAACTTGCTGAGTGCCAAATACTCTTCTTTGAGCGAGTTTATTGGACTATGTATAATCAGGCTATCCTCTCAGTTATTTCCAAGACACAGTATGTTTCCCCTAGGTACTCGGTTACATATTAGATTATCTTTGATTGAATCTGAAATTGGGTTACATAACATTGATATAGTTTTGTAATAACATAATCTTATGCTTGTCTGTAGATAAATAACTTAAGACTTTTGATTGAATGTAATGCTTACTTTCGAAGTTGATAACAGTTCACTTTGGGCCTTTTAGTTTGCTTGGGCAATTCTAGCAACATTTATGAGCTGGAACTTGGATTTGTCACGCCTCTGTATCTTTTACCTATTTTAATACTTCTAAATTGCTTTAGTTCAATGTGCTCTAGTTTTAGGTTCTTTATTTATGAAATTATGTATACTTACTAACCCTAAAGTGAATCGCTCTTATTGTAGGTTTGTTGCAGTGGAGAAGCTGAAAAACCATTTGATAGTAAATAACCAACAGACTTACTGTGTTCCTGATTTTGTCAAGGTCATTATCTTCCTAAAGTAGTTTATAGCCTTTCCCTTTTTCACAAAGTTGAGAGAAGCATGCCATGTGTTTGTTTTGAGAATGAACTATTCTTCCATTATTATTGAAATATTTTATATACTTATTGTGAATGTG
Organism: Papaver atlanticum; assembly: GCA_023531105.1. Classification (NCBI taxonomy): domain Eukaryota; kingdom Viridiplantae; phylum Streptophyta; class Magnoliopsida; order Ranunculales; family Papaveraceae; genus Papaver; species Papaver atlanticum. Next base: position 13,328,597 of record JAJJMB010014022.1, read on the forward strand.
TATGTGTATGTAATTGCAAGCATATAGATGAAATATATGCATCAATTAATTGAAAATGAATCTGAACTTAGGTTACAGAGGATAATTACTTTTGACTTTTTATTGAAAAGAAGTTGTGTTTCAATTCAGACCATCTTTGATTGAATCATATATGTATATGCAGTTTATGATATGTCCACACACGAGAATTCGAGCCAGAGTATGATGATGATGAGTATGCTGACAATGAGACTGCAGCCCTGGAGGCTCAAGCCTTGAAGAATATAGGAGAGTTAGAGGATGAAGACGAAGATAACGATGGTAGTGGCTCCAGTTCCGATGGTGATACCTCCAGTTCTGATGATGAATCTACTGAAAGTCATGAACATACTGGTAATGTCTGAACTTTTATACTAGCTTGTTTTTTTTGTTTTTTTTGGACCTAAATAGAATGAGTATACTCTTACACCATGTTTACTCTTATTTTGGGTTTTTAAACTATAAAAACACACATGGGATCCAAACAATACAGTAGAGTTTGAGGAGAATAATGTTCGAGGTTTAACAAGATTAAGGAAGCTAAATAAAAAATTTGACGGCAAGAAACACGTGATAGAATTTGATGAACTTGGTCGATTTAAGGGGGGGGGGGGGGGTATAAATCTGAAATTGCTAGTTACATGGGTGTATTAGTACGTCGAGACGTTGGTCTCAGGCACTTAAAGTGGAAGGAAGTAAAGCTAGTGTTGAGGGATAAGTTATGGCAAGAACTAGTGGTATCTATATGCTGATTTATATTTAATTTTAATGTTATATTTGTTATTAATTTTTGTTGGGTTTATTCACCATTAACATCCGATTCATATTTTGGCAGCGGTTTTATGAAATTGAGGAGACTATGAGAAGACAAATTATGAAATATTTTGGTGAACATTTGCGCAACTTCAGAAGAAAGTTGTATGTAAAGTTTATAGTGCCAATTTGGGTAAACCTGCTAAACTTAAATTTATTCCTAAACAATATCGTTTTATTGTGAGCCAAGAACAATGGGACAAGTTCGTAGAGTGGAGGCTGTCTGATGAATGCAAGGTTGTATATCACACATTTTAGTATTATTATTGATATTAATTTCATTAATTAGTCTAAATTTTTTATGAATGAAATTCTTTAAAACTGTATGCTTAGGAATTGTCCATTAAGGGAGTTAAGGCGCGTGAGCACCACAAATATAATCATAGGGCACGAAGAGCAGGGTATGCAGGGCTCTTGGAAAAATTAGTAAGTCCAGTTTCTTATCAAAAATTAGTATTATTTCCATACGACGATGTCCCGTTAGCTTGTATGCTTAACTAAATAGTACATCTAATGATATGAAGAGTATGTATCTAATATTTGGCTTGTGTATTTGATGAAGATGAAAATCCTTCACGTTCTTTACTGTGGAGGAAGGAACATCAAAACAAAAATGGAGAATACGATGACGATGATGTTAGGGAAAAGGCAGCACAGCTTGTAACACGACTGAAACTACCTAGCTATTTGTTCTGTGCTTGAGTAAATGTGCAAATTAAGTTTGTTTTAATTGATTAACACTTCTAATCCCCTAAATTTTGTGCAGGAGGAGTTTGATAAGCAGCTGGAAGATGGAACTTTGACGAAAAAATCAGGCACTGATTCTATCACACTTGTGTTTGGGGAAGAACATGGTGGGCGTTTAAGATGTGCAGGCAAGGGAGTGACTCCAACAACATACTGGCGCCTGCCATGGAAAGGAGTGTCCAAGGAGCACATTGAACTGAAGAAACAACTAGATGATGAAAGACGCGTGAACCAAATGGAGAGAGAGAGAGGAAGGATGAAGGAAATGAAGGCAACAATGAATGCACAAGAAAAAATAATGAAAATCTTAATGTCTCAGCTAAAATCTCAAGGAGTATTGAAAAAGAAAAAAAACCAACAACAAAAAGGCACGGGTAAGCATATGCCATATTACTTATAGGTCTGTTTTGTTTTGGTTTGTGCTGAATTTCTATGTTGCTCGTTTATAACAATATTTTTGATTAGGTATGTTTAGCATCATCTAAGTAATTTTGATTAAGTATCTAATATTTCCTTACCCTGTCAACTACACTCTACAGAAATCTCCTATTAGAGAGAAGTCTCTTATGCCTGAGGCCCCTGTTAGAAGCAATTATACGACTGAAAGGCAGGAATCTAATACAAATAGCAAGTACCCTGAATATCAACACGCATCTTAGTCTACGGCATCGAAAGACAATTCTGAACTCCAAATGGTATATTGTTTTTGCAAGTATTTAAATATATAGTGTTTTGAGAGTTCGATATGTTGATGTTAATATACCATATATGTTTGCAGTCTGGAAAATACAAACAAAAGTCTCTTGCATCTGAGCGTCTGCCCCTTAACTCTCCAGACGAATCTCAATCTAAAGACCAAACTGAACTTTCAACGGTATGTCCTTTCTGCAGGTATTTAAATCCTTAGCATTTTGAGAGTTGAATCTGTTGATGTCAATATATCAAATATGTTTTGAAGATTGGTAAATGCAAACTGGCTCATGCTACACTGAGAAACATCATTGCATGCGGTAGGGTTCTTCCATCAGTGTCAGGTCAGTTAGTACATGGAGATACAGTCCAGGATGATTGTGTCAGAGTGACGGTTGAATAATCGATATTAAAGAATCATTGTTTGCCAATCCCATCCACTCATCTCAAAATAGTAGAGGATATTGTAAGATCTGTTGTAGCTTGGCCTAAAGAGTTTGTGGTCAGTTGCTCTACTCTAAGTTGCTTTATTCCTTAATTTAGTCTATCTGTTATAAAAAATATGAGAAACCATGTACATGCTTGTGTATCTTTGTGTTCAGCTCAGAACATGCTTGACTCAACTGAATGCTACGTCCTGTAATGTAGCTACTAGCAAGTATGAGATAACTGTATATTGTCCCCGCTGCACATATTTTCTCACAATTCACACATAAGCATATAATTGTCAGCATAATACTATTTACATGTTTTGAGGCAGTTAACGGATAACATTTAAGCTATTACCTTATCCATCCTGAGCATATAACTGTTAGCATGGTTTGTTGCCTTATAAATCCACTTGCTTGCTGCAGAACCAGCCACTTTCAGACCCTGATGAACATGATGCTGATTCAAAGACTTTGTTGCCTTCCACTTGCTTGCTGCAGAACCAGCCACTTTCATAACCTGATGAACATGATGCTGATCCAAAGACTAAGAAGAGAAAGAATAAGAAACTTTCAGATACAAAGAGTGGGGAACTGAAGTCCCAGAGATCCAGCAAGAGACTCAAGACTGCAGCCTAATTATTAAGAGAAATAGTCGTGTACTGTAGAATTTGGATGTTTAAACTTTTAAATCTCCTTTTGAAATTTTGTTATCTTAAGGTTATTGCACAATTAATCAGATATTGAGACGTTTATCATATGATTAGTAATAATAAAAATTATTTTGGTTCAATTCTAATTGTAATGTATTAATTTTTATGGATGGTTATTACGGTGAGTTTTGCGACACATGATAGAAAGTGGTGGCCAATAGGTCCCTGAAGACTCGATATAGGTGGCCAATACTGCAATCACGTGGTTGAATATAAAATACGGCCACCATTTTTATTTTAAACCATGGACAAAGAATAAATTGAGCAATGAAAATTGCAATTTTCCAGTGGCTAAAAGCTAATATTTGCCACGTTGAATACGTTTTGTGTGATTTTATAAAGTTTAGCTCCATGGTTTATCGAATCCTCGGTGTCCAAAAGGTGAACAACAGTTACATTGAAAATGTTTATCGAATCCTCTGTGTCCAAAAGGTGAACAACAGCTACATTGAAAACATTTGACGTGTCTTTGGGGAAAAAATTAGCCACGGTGCTACAAAGTTTTAGTAGCCATAACTTATTAATTGGCCATGTAAAATGTTTATCACGTGTCCGAAAATATGGATGGCCATGGTACTAAAGATTAAACGTGGCTATAAATCATGCATTGTCCATGTTAAATTGTTTCCGTGTGTCCAAATGATAGAGATGGCCATGGTTAAGAAATATTAGAGTGGCTGTAAGTTAACTGCACTCATGAATTGGCCATGATAAAATGAATTTTGCATGTCCGATTGATGACAAAGGCCATGGCTAAAATAAAATTCACGTGACATTAAGGTAAAATTTAGCCACGTATAAATCAAATTGTGTGTCTACGAGGATCCTATGGCTATGGTGATAGTGAAAATGCTTAACTACAAAAAAAAATAATGAGTACCATATAGATACGGTTATAGAGATACGACCATGGTAAATCATATTTTATAGTCACTCAAAGTTTATGTAGCCATAAAGGTACCTCTTTGTCACAGCACTTGATGCCACATTTTTGGAGTGAAAAAAATCCATGACCAAAAGCCTATAGACACGGTGATCAAGTGTGACTTATATGAAGATTTGTACTAGTGAAGGGAGAACTCTAGAAACTAGGAAACCTAATTCCCACACCTCCTGTGTGATACTAGTTGCGTACTAGAGTCGATTCTCCTTTAACCTAGGTTTTTCCAAAACCATTATAGGTTAACAACTTAAATACTTCATTGGGATTCTGAAGCAAGATCCAACTATTTTCTCTGTAGCTGCGTGTTTAAATATTACTTGTTCTATCATATTGAGCACTATTTTCTCTAAGATTTGCTCGAGATTTATCTCCGATAGGTAAGATATAAAAAGTAATCACAAAGCTCTTCGTCTCATTCTTTGTGATTCCACAATAACTTGTTCTACTACCATATAGTTAAGTTATTGTGAGGTGATTGATATTTCTAGGCTGTTCTTCGGGAATATAAGACCAGATTATCAATTGGTTCCTGTTCACCTTGATTTATCAAAAGACAGTACAAAAACTTCGTAGGTATTTCTGTGGGAGACAAATTTATCTATCAGAATAGACTTTTCTGTGGGAGATAGCAGATTTGTTTATAAAGTCTTCGACTTTGGGTCGTAGAAACTCTTAGTTGTGTGTGAGATCAGCTAAGGGAATCAAGTGCGTAGAGTCCTGCTGGGATTCATAGACGTAAGGAATGTGACTGTACCTTAATCGGTGTGAGACTTGGTTAGGGATCAACTACATTCCAGTCTGAAGTAAACTTGTAGTAGGCTAGAGTCTGAAGCGGCTTAATACAGTGTGGTATTTAAATCTGGACTAGGTCCCGGGGGTTTTCTACATTTTAGATTTCCTCGTTAACAAAACTTCTGGTGTCTGTGTTATTTCTTTTCCGCATTATATTTGTTTATATAATTGAAATATCACAGGTTGTGCGTAGTTCAATCAATTGGTAAATCCGACCTTTGGTTGTTGATTGAAATTTATTGACACTTGAACATTGGTCTTTGGTACCGTTCAAGTTGTTTCTCATAATAATCAGGCTCACGGATTCCTATCTGTTTAATTTGCTGATTACATTGAGAAACAGAGATATAACTCTTGGATATATTTTCCTTGATTGAATCAGACTGTCTAGTTGATTCTCTTGGAATTATATTGGAGTTAGTACATACAGATTGCCGAACGAAATATTGGGTGCGGTTGTTGTACCCCCGCTTTTTCAATTGGTATCAGAGTAGGCAAACACGTTAAAGACCTCATAAGTCTTTGTTTGTAGCAATCTGACTCTATGGACAATTATGCTATCTCAAACAACGCATCACCAGTTCAGAAACGTTCTGACTTGGTTAAAAGCTTTGTTTCTCCTGAGAAATCTCTCACGTCTTCCCCATTGTATGAAACTGTGTATAACTGGGAAACACGCCTAGATGAACAGTTGGATGATCTTTCAGATGAAAGCGATTCAGATGAAGGACAAGATGTTGATGAGGAAGTCTCGCAATATATCAAGCTTTTTGACCATCTCATAAAGAAAAAGAAGTCAACATCTTGCTTGACACCTCTCTGTCTAGAAAATAATAAATGAGAAAACTCTTTAAGGGCTACGATTGTGGATATAATCTCTTACAATCTCTTCTTAAATATCGTGAAGAAGATGTGCGTTCAAAGAATTCTGAATGTGAAAATTTTCGTTTAAATCTCTTTGTGTTGAAATAAGAACTTGCTGAATCTGAAGCAAGATGTAGCTCTCAACAAAGTTGTTTTAATGACAGAGAAAACATTTTTCTCTCATGAGAAAAACAATTGGAAGCTGATCTATCTGCGACTCAGAACAAGGTCAAGTTGCTGGAAGAAAACTTGAAAAAGTTTAACCTTAGCTCAACAAAATTATCCACTATGCTGGAAGCGTGTAAAAAACATCGTGATACATGAGGTTTGGGCTATGAAGGAATAGACGCTTCAAGTAGTAGTAAGATTGATTTTGTTTGTACTAATAGCAATCTCAAACATAAAAATTTCACTGATGGTAAAAGTGAAAATTCACCTTCAGCAGCAAAAGTTTCAACAAACAAGGGTTGTCAACCTCCTAAGACGGGTCATATGAGAAAGGTGAATAACATTCCATACAAATGTTACTATTGCGGAAACAAGGGTCATCTAGAGAGAAGATGTCGTTTTCGTTTGTGGAATGAAAAACTTCATAACATTCTTATCTGGATGTCTAAGGAAGTAATCAAACCTGTTTCTCATACTACTGGTTTTAATTATCCTACTTTCAGACAAGGAAAGTATTGTGATGAGCCAATTCTTGCCTGTAAATATAACACAAAGCCTTTCTATAATTGTAAAAAGAATAGTATTATAAGGAAAAATGACTGCTTTGTTGATCTAATGAATAAGAAAAATTATCCAAACTCTTATTCCGTGGCTAAAGGAAGTTTTGGATCAAATGTGTCATCCGTTCTTGAATATATTCATACCAATAATCGTGTTTCGGAAATCAAGACCAGTATAAATAGACTCAAGTGCAGCATTAAGAAGGCAAGGAAGGCAGCAGCTTCAGATATCTTTTGTCCTCCCTTTATTGTTTCTCTTGAGACTAACTCTATTAACTTTCCTTATGATATTCAAGAAAGAAAGGGGGAGAATGTCAATACCCATGATGAGCTATATGCTCGTCAAATTACAACTTGACTGCTTACAAATTGCGTCCTCTTTGAAACCGTGTGAGGATGCACATAATTCTCAAGAAGATGCTTTCTTCTTGACAAAGTGGTCTTTGTTGTATATATTTTCTGTTTTTTTTTTGTTTGAATAATAATCATCTTACTGCTGAGCCCTGCTCCGGTTAATTAGTACACGATGTAAAATAAATGATCGATAACTCTTGAGAAAATTCTCTTTGTTGTTCACTTTAAAAAACTTCGTTTTGTTCTTCCTTAAAGATAGTTGATTTGTTGACTTTCAACAATTGCCTTGTGTTTTATTTTTGAGCCAAGATTTTATGTCACATGTTTAGAACTTGTTTTTGATTTTTATCAAAACATACTTCTAAAAATAGGCTCCTTTGGTTCCTTGGTTTTGAATTTCGCTCATAACCACGAACGTACGTGCACCCGACCCATTACCGAACGTAAACGAGTAACCCTAGGGTTTCCCTATGAAAATCTCATATAAATATATCAAGGATACCTTCTTATGATATATGCTCGTTCCGTAACGTCAAGAATTCTCTTGTGATTTCATGGAGTGCACAATGGATGGATGCAAAAAGGAAGACAAAGTTGAAGATGGCAAAGTTATTGAGTTTCACGAGAACCCTCTTTTCATAACCTGCTATCATGCAGTTGATTATGAAAACAATCTTCCAGTTCAGATGTCAACTCAATTGGTTGGAAATCTTCTTCGAGATTTTGGGGTTGTTCGTGATCAACTTGAAATTGCAACAAAGAATATTGAGTTTCTGAAGACTGAACTGAAGAAAGCAACTGATGAACTTGTTTCTATTCGATCTCTGGTTGGTGATTATGTCTAAGTCCTTCAATCTTGGTTCTTAGGATTTGTTGTTATTTAGGAAACTTCTCATGAGAATTTATTCTTGTGTTTTAAGAAGGATAACTAGGGTTTGGAATAGCAAATATTGTGATTACACATAGCTATTGCCAACGATTTTCATCTTGCAATGTTTTAGATTTATTTATTTAAATTCTAATTTATTTAGAAGATGATTTTGCATTATTAATCTTTATTGATTTCATATATTGCAAAAAAAAAATGGGATATGTGTGTTTACGTCCGTGAACTATGATTGTCCCATATATGTGAAAAGTTAAGTCTATTATGTCTTTATGCAAATATTGATAAAACATAGAATGAACTTTTGAATATTCCGCAATATTGATCTTTCCCTGATCCACTTCTATGTGAAAGTACTGTATGGCTCCGTAAGTTTTCTTATGTTGAGCAAATCCGATTAAATTAATCATTAAGGTTCTCTTGTGGTTAATTTATTCGAGTTTTCTGGATATAAATTCATGTTTCATGTGATTTGTTAATGTCCAAAGAAATCCTTCTTTTCTCGTAAAAGTAAGGTCGTTCTTGTTGTTCTTTCTTGAATGACATTTTATGGGGGAGAGTTCTTAATTGAACTTGTGCTTAATTGCCAAATCTTTGTGGGGAGTGTGGTTGTGGAATATTGTAGGAGTTATCTTGTATCTTTATAAACTCCTTGATGAATACACTAAGTTTCGACTATGTGAAATCATCGAAACAAAGTTGATACGTTCTCTTTTAGTCATGAATAATCTCTTTGAGAATTTCATTATGATCCCGTTAGTTTTCGTACCTTTGCCAATTTATATTGACAAAAAGGGGGAGAATTATTTTGTAGTTCACACTGCATACATATGGTTTACGGATCATTATGTAAGGGGGAGTGGTTTTCATTGTAA
>JAJJMB010014022.1:13337847-13421070 GCA_023531105.1 Papaver atlanticum
GTGATACATATCACCGTAGTATTATTGTCAAAGTTGTGATAAATTGAACTTTGATGTTGTGTAATAATACTATGATACTGTATATCAATAATTGAGAACATCTGTTTTCTTATTGTTATGGCTACGGATCTTCAACAACTATGATGCTGAGTTGAACACGTTTAGAATCACTGGAGTACTTGGAGTGACGAAGAATTCAAGGAATGTCGAAGAACCAAGGAAATCAAGCATGTTGGATGAGAAGCTACAAAGTTTATTTATTTTGTAATCCATATGTATTGATAGTTTAGTCACTAAAATTGACAAAGGGGGAGATTATTAGAGCACTGCTCGATCGAACTCGCAAGCGTTACTATCTCAAGCTTTTTTGTCAAGTTTAGGTGATCAAAACTATAAGTCTTGATTTCTAGTCTACTTATAGCTATGTCTCGGATTAGGATAAAATGTGTAGTTGAGCTTTAGACTTCACGGCATTCATCGATTGAAGACGAAGAACTACTAAGGGGAGCTTGTGGATCTTCATCAACAAAAGGTATGTGGAGACTTGAACTCATCTATCACTAAAATGTCTATCTACTCCATCTCCTATTTGATACAAAAGTCGTATAGCTATATAAACTTCGATTATACACATTTGATATTCGAGCTGAGCTTAACTCGTTTATTTAAAATTGACAAAGAGGGAGATTGTTAGAGCACTTCTCGGTCGAACTCGCAAGCATTGCTATCTCAAGCTTGTTTGTCAAGTTTAGGTGATCAAAACTATAAGTCTTGATTTCTAGTCTACTTATAGCTATGTCTCGTATTATGATAGAATGTGTAGTTGAGCTTTAGACTTACGACGTTCATCGATTGAAGACAAAGAACTACTAAGGGGAGCTTGTGGAACTTCATCAACAAAAGGTATGTGGAGACTTGAACTCATCTATCACTCAAAAGTCTATCTACTCTATCTCCTATTTGAGACAAAAGTCGTATAGCTATATAGACTTCGATTATACACATTTGATATTTCGAGCTGAGCTTAACTCGCTTATCTATTTCTCGGAATATGTGTTGGAAAGCTTTTTGCTTTAGCTACGTTCTTCATATTCTTGACGAGTTTAGTTGGAAACAATTTATTTGTTGGAAACTAAACAATGAGTCAAAAGATGATCATGTGAAAATTGCCTTGAAATATCTTATATAATTTGTGTGTGACAGTCATTTGATGTAGACTCGAAATGTTTCGTATTGATCATTCGATCACTTGAAAATTGCTTATAAGCTAATATATTGTGTGAGACAGCTATTGTCGTCTTCTAAGGATGTTTTAATGATTGAAATGGGAGTTTAGAAAAATTAACCATTGTCTGGATATAACACAGTATGCATACCAGTATGCGAACTGTTGTAGAATGATTCTGGTATGGGAACCAAGTTTGCGTACCAGTATGTGAATGGTTTTAACTGTCAAAGTACGGGAACTAAGTTTGCATACCCGTTTGCGAACTGTTTCACCTGAGTTAGGTATGGAACGACAGTATGCGCACCCGTTTGCGAACTGTCGGACGTGACCAAAGTCCGGAACTTAAGTTTGCGTACCCGTTTGCAAACTGAGTTGGTTTAAGTTCTAAAATTGGTTAAGTATGATTTCATACTCATGAAAAAATACATTTATATATTAAGGAATGCAATCTTTGCAAACCGTGGCTAAATGTTCATGAATTGATTCTTTTGAATCAAATCCGATTTTGCTTCAATTGTGTCTTGTATACTTCTATGAGAATATAAATAATTGAACAACTCTATGAGTAATACAATTAGATTCATTTGATTATCATTTGATCTAGAAGTTTTAAGATGAATGTGGTTAATAGAAAAGTGTTCATATGGCTAACTTCGGTTAACTATTGTTGAACCAACTCAATATACACATTTAGGTACGGTTACCCATATCTAAATGAAGGTATATTTCATTTGTGTGTAACAAGCTAAGACCATCTAACGGTGGAGAGATATTGCTTTGGTTTTAAGCAAACTTAGCTTGAATCTCAAATCAGGTTTTCATCTAATGGTGAATATTGATTGCTTTATTTCTAAGCTATCAAACCCTGATTGACGACTATATAAGGGAGAACTCTAGCAACTGGGAAACCTAATCCCCATACCTCTTGTGTGATACTAGTTGCGTACTAGAGTCGATTCTCCTTTAACCTAGGTTTTTCCAAAACAATTATAGGTTAACGACTTAAAGACTTCATTGGGATTCTGAAGCCAAGCCCAACTATTTTCTATGTAGTTGCGTGTTCTGATCTTACTTGTTCTATCATATTGAGTATTATATGCTCGAGATTTATCTCCGATAGGTAAGATATAAAAAGTAATCACAAAGCTATTCCTCTTATTTTTTGTGATTCCACAATAACTTGTTCTACTACCATAGAGTTAAGTTATTGTGAGGTGATTGATATTTCTTGGTTGTTCTTCGGGAATATAAGACCGGATTATCAATGGGATCCTGTTCACCTTGATTTATCAAAAGACGGAACAAAAAATTCGTAGGTATTTCCGTGGGAGACAGATTTATCTATCAGAATAGACTTTTCTGTGGGAGACAGATTTGTTTATAAAGTCTTCGACTTTGGGTCATAGCAACTCTTAGTTGTGGGTGAGATCAGCTAAGGGAATCAAGTGCGTAGAGTCCTGCTGGGATTCAGAGACGTAAGGAACGCGACTGTACCTTAATCGGTGTGAGACATGGTTAGGGCTCAACTACATTCCAGTCCGAAGTTAACTTGTAGTAGGCTAGAGTCTGTAGCGGCTTAATACAATGTGGTGTTCAAATCTGGACTAGGTCCCGGGTTTTTTTTGCATTTCGGCTTCTCGTTAACAAAACTTATGGTGTCTGTGTTATTTCTTTTCCACATTATATTTGTGTATATAATTGAAATATCACAGGTTGTGCGTAGTTCAAGCAATTTGTAAATCCGACCTTTGGTTGTTGATTGAAATTGATTGATACTTGAACATTGGTCTTTGGTACCGTTCAAGTTGTTTCTCATAATAATCAGGCTCACAGATTCCTATCTGTTTGATTTGCTGATTACATTGAGAAACAGAGATATAACTCTTGGATATATTTTCCTTGATTCAGTCTGACTGTCTAGTTGATTCTCTTGGAATTATATTGGAGTTAGTCCATACAGATTGTCGAATGAAATACCGGGTGTGGTTGTTGTACCCCCGCTTTTTCAGTTAGGGATCAACAATATTCCATTCCTAAGTTAACTTGTAGTAGGCTTGAGTCTGTAGCGGATTAATATAGTGTGGTGTTCAAGTCTGGACTAGGTCCCGGGGTTTTTATGCATTTGTGGTTTCCTCGTTAACAAAATTTCTGGTGTCTGTGTTATTTCTTTTCCGCATTATATTTGCTTATATGATTGAAATATCACAGGTTGTGCGTAGTTCAATCATAGTTGACAAATCCGACCTTGTTTGTTGGATATGACTTGATTGACACTCAGACATTGGTATTTGGTACCATTTGAGTTATTCTCATAACAATTAGGTTCACGGATTTCTATCTGTTTGATTTAACTAATTGTGTTGAGAAAAGAGATAAAGCTCATTGATATATATTCTTATTGAGACTCAGTAACTTGGTGCTCTCAGATTTATATTGGAGTTTACTCCATACAGATTGCCAAATGAATTAGTTGGGTGTGGTTGTTGTACCCCCCGCATTTTCACTAAAAATTCATCAAAATAATATATATCCATTCGTCATTAATCGTAGATTATCACCAATCGTAGCATATCAATATCCCCTAAATTCCTAATGCCACTGGATACAAAAGCACTATACTACCGGATTTTATTCGTCTAAGCCACTAAAAATAAGATCTCAAGGTGTAACCTAATTGAATGCTTTAGGTTTTGTGAATTATGTTGACCCTAGCATCAAACACATAAGCTCGGTCTGTTTACTAATGTTGTTTGTATACACGATTGCTTCACAGAATCCTTCTGTAAGGTCCCACTTATTCTACTTGTGTAGAGAGCTATTCGACTATTACACGTATCTCATAACTATTTTCTAGCAGTAAGTCAATCAATTAATCACTTTAGTAAGCCTCCTAAAATAGTCAATCAATCGATCATAAACATTCGTCATAGTAGAAACAAACGATAACCATATGAAGATTTCAAAATAGATTCATATGTCAAATCAAATCATGTTAGAACTCAGAATCCATCCTCAATCATATAGAAGTTACCTATTCATGGATCTAGTGAGATCCACGAGATACATATGATAAAATCAAATAAAAATATATATACGACATTGAAGAAATCCAAAACCACACCTTTCGCTCCTTATTTTCTCCTCTACTGTTCAAAACCTTGATAAAACGTGTATCAGAATGTCTTAAAAGTATCCTTAAATACCCCTAACAATTCTAAGTCTTTGGATTACTTCGGAACCAATTTTTGTACCTATAGAGAGTATTTTCGCAAATTTTTAAAGTGTGGGATTGGTCATAGTAGAGATCCTAGTAGAAATCCCGAAAACTATTTTTTCAATAAGTTTCCCGTATGAACTCGAAATGACCTCATTGTTTTTGCGCTGCCTTCGTATCTTCATCCTCTACAACATAAAGCTCAATAATCTTGAATTTGGTCAAATTCACACCTGGTACTTAGTCCACATTCGCTTCTATGTCCGTTTCAGCACTCTTTTCACTCCTTTTGGATAATTCTATCTAAATAAGGCAAACAAAAGAAAACAAGAGTAATACAAGGTAATATGCAAGAAATATAGAAAATACAATAATGGAATCGATAACAAAAGTATAGTAAATTATGCACTTATCAGTATGTAAAACCATTTCAAATTGAGGTCTTAATTTCAGAGATTTGGGTTCCTTCAATCATGTTCTCCTTGCCAAGTCTGCCAGGAGACAATGCACTATTCAAGACAATTTATGGTTAATTCTCTAAAATATAAATACTCCTAAGACACTTCTCCTCTTCATTGTTCAAAAAAGAAATATTTTACTAGGTGTTGGAAGAGCATCAATAGTGAATTATCAGGAAATTCAGTTGTTGGTCTTTGAGAGATAATAAACAGATTATTAAATGGTTGGATAAATGGGTCACCAACTATGAATATCCACCCGCACCTGATGCTACAACAATTAATCATAATGCCTATAAGTATATTTCTAACTTGATTGATACAGAACAAAAACGTTGGAGTCAAGATATTATCAATGATATTTTGACCCTCATGCTGCTCAGATATATAATGCACATAGGAACTCTTAGGTGTAGTGATGGTAAAGTTATTTGGACTCAAGCTAGCCAATTCTCAGTTAAGTTTGCCTACTATACTTATATAACTTGAAATATCACCATCATGAGGATTGGTCTCAACTTCAGCAAAATACTATCGGGAGGAAGTTGTGGGCCATCAATATTATACCCATAATAGAATTGTTTATCTGGAAATGTGCCAAATAAATCCTTCCTTCAGAAAAGAGACTTAGCGGAATTGCATACTGTGAATATATCTCTTGTGATATATGCAAAGCTGGTCCAGACTCCGCAGCTCATATCATTATTCATTGTCCTTATTCCAAAGATGTATGGTTTAGCTCAATGACACTTAGCTTTGTCGATGGCCAAAACTTATCTCTGAAAGTTTGGATTGATTTGAGATTTATAATGTTGTTATTATTGCAAACATGTCTAAAATATGTTAGTACATCCGGAAGGATAGGTGGAGAATGGTTTTTAGCAAGAAGATCAGAAAATCACATCAACTTGTTGTTAGTATCACAAACGTATTTAACAAATCAAATAGTGTTACGGGGACACTATCACTACCACTCCTTGCTTATGTATTCCTAAATGGATTCCTCCTGCCAATAATCATCTTAAGATTAATCGTGATGTTTCTTTTTGTAATATAACTAAATCAAGTGGTTATGATCTAATATTGAAAAATTCAACAGTTAACCACTTTGGTTCAGGAATGTAGTGAGGTCTGAGTAGTTGGAGTGTCTTGCAGTCTTGGATGCAGTCGAATATGTTATCTCACTTGTTACAAGAGGATTATACCAGATATTGTCTATCAAAGCATGACAAGGACTATTCAAGGCAAAGAGTTAGCAGTACCTTGGGAGTTCAGAGGTATAGTAGAAGATATCTTATTTCTTTTAATCAGTTTAAAAATTTGAAATGTGAGCACACTAATAGATGAGAGAGGATCCACTCACACTTCTATTTTCACACTATCTAACACTTTGGGCGTCTTTTTTCCTAAAAAATCTTAAATGGTAGCGGATTTGAGGCTAACATTTTGGGGATATGTTATTCTTGCAAAGCTATACATACCTACCAAAAATGAGTACATTCTGAAACACCCGTCTAAGCCCAAAGTGTTTGTAGTTACACTGGAACACTCACTTATTGATTTAGATAATCAGATGGATGTGGTATATCCGTCTAAGTGACTATTTGATTGGAAAGGGATAAACAACTAAGGTTTTGTGCCATGCGTATTAAATAAGTTCCTGATTCAGAATTATAGCTATATATGTCGACGGTATGGACATGATAAGTACTCTTAATGGAATAAGAGATCTTACAAGCTATTTAAAATCTGAATTTGAGATGAAATCCTGTGAAATCTCGATCTTATCTATGTTCTGAACTAGAAGACCAAGCTTGTGGTATATTATTCCACCAGTTTGCATATGTTCATTGTCAGGTAATTTAACAAGGACATGCATCCTGCTAGCACTCCCATGATTAGTCGAGTTTCAAATGTACATAAATAACCAATTCGTCTAAAGGAAGATGACGAAGTTGTGTCGGGAGATGAACTTTCATTATCTAAGTATAATAGACGCATTATTGTACTTAGCATAATGTACTCGACCAAATGTTACATCCTCAGTGAACTTGTTAGCTAAATATAGCTCAGCGCCAACGCAATGTCATTGGAATGGTATAGTGAATGTAATCATATACTTAAAAGTAACCATTGACATGAGTTTGTTTTATCCCTGCAAATACATAAAGAGAAGGAACGCTAAAGGAACTGCAATCCAAAGGTTGTTGATTATGAAGGAACAATATTCTTTTCTCTAACGAAAGTAATCAGGGGAAGATATGGTAGACTATTTTCTAAGTCATTACCGATATTCAGTTTCGAAAAGTACATGACTAAAGTAATTGTCTGGAAAAACTCTGAAAGTAATCATGGGGAGATGCTGACATCAGGGGGAGGATCCAAGGATATGATGTCGACATATTTTACTTCGAAATTGAAGTTGTGTTGTACTATTTTCCTTCATCGAGGCTACTTTCTCCCACATGGTTTTGTCACTCGGCAAGGTTTTTAATGAGACAACAACAAATACCGGGAAGTAATTTCCCAACTCAGGCTATTGTCTTTCCCACAAATATTTTCTACCTTAGGAGTTGTGAAGCAACTAGTCAACTTCAACGGAGCAAAGTGATCATCTCCAACGGATCACCTTTACTTGCATCTGTCATGTTGTACTCTTTTCCCTTCGTCAAGGTTTTGTTCCACTGGGTTTTCCTTGTCAAGGTTTTAATGAGACAACATATTCGAGTCCAACTATGTTCTTTTTTTTTCATAAAAGAGGCAAGCCTCATAAAACATTACATAGCCGATCCGGAATCGGAATCGTTACAGATTTTACAAGATTCAGAATACAATCTTCAAAGTAACAGATCTCCTCCAATTCTTGACTAGATGTCCTACCCATACAAACCTTACAACCAAATCAAAGATCCCAAAGGACAAAGCCACATCAGGAGGCCAAGTTTGTTTTGTTTGAGACCAAATCCAACATACTTTCAGCACTGCCAAAAGCAGTAATGGAATCATAAGATTCAACCAGGGTTTTTTAACACCTTGTAAAACAAGGTAAAGTAAATCAAAGTAAACAAGGTAACGTAAACTAAAACTAAATCTACAGTAGCAGGGGTCTTTTGAATCGGTTGTGTGAGGTCTGATGAAGTCTGAATCGGCATATGAGTCTTGGTAACCATTGTTGTTGCAGAGATTGTTGTAGGAGATCTTGAAGTCAAATCTGTTCTTGATTCCGGAGATAGAGGTGAAGTTGTTCTCCTTACTGTTGCAGGTGCTATTTCTCCAGAGAAAAACATGATGCTACCCACTTCAAAAATTTAAGGAACCCAACAAAAACCCAAAACTAAATTGCAGAAAATAACGTAACTGAAATCAAACTAAAACAAATAACTAAGAAAAGCTACAGCCTTTTTCATATCTAGAAGTAGCAGAAAAACTAAGAACCAGAAAAAAAAAACTTTGAGCAGAGAAAGATAAAGAGTATGTGAGGGAGATCTTGGGATGGACTGCTCCGATCTGCTTCTATGGAACAGATCGGAGTAGGCGGCGTTTAGGGTTTTGAAGGGCCTGTTATCGGAGGAGGAGGAGAGGAGGAAAGAGAAAGAGGAAAAGTTTTGAGAGAAAGGTCTGGTAAGTCAACTAATTAATATTGTACTATTTTCTTTAGTTCGGGTTTTGTCCCTCTAGGTTTCCCTGACGAAGTTTTTAACGAGGCAATTAACTTAGACTTGTCGGTCCTGAAGATCGTATTGCATGTGATGAACTACATGTAAAGTACGAGACAACATGTGAAGTACTACGTGTGAAGAGTTGCACCAAGGTTTTGTCCCACTGGTTTTTCCTTATCAAAGTTTTAACGAGGAAATTGATTTCAACACAAGTCATCAAGGAGAGAACGACATTTGAAGAACTACATTCAAAGCACTATATGTGGCACTACATCTGGAGTTCCATTATTGAACCGCACAAGGGGAGTGTTGAAGGGCCCATGCCCATGGATGTGTGGTCCAAAACGCAAGCCTTTTGGTCTTCCCTTTCACATATATATAAAGGATATTGTTCCATGTAACCCAATTATCCTGATTAATGAAACTAGTCTCCGCCTCTTTCCTTTCCTTTTATGTTCACTACAAAAAAAAAATTGAATTTTCATCCGTATTTTCACCCTTGTTAAAATGCAATGTTCACCAATTTTATGTAAATACAAATGAAATCTGAAATTTTCATCAGTCACATTAGATAATCAACTGGTGATAATTTCGATTTTCACTAGAAATAATAAGTAGAAGTTAGTGAAAAAAAGAGAGGAGAAGTTAAAAAATTGCAATTATCACCAATCACTAAGTTATGAAAAGTGGAATTTTCAGAAGCCAATGGAAATACAAATTTTCATAAAAACTGTGAAATTTTTTCAAAATCTCTTATTGATTTATTTTTTTAAGGAATTAGTTAAGAAACTACCTTAACGAATTCCATGGAAATTTTAATTTTTCACAAAATTCATGGAATTTTTTTATTTATAAATCTCTTAGGTAAACGACACATTGAATTTGTTTTTTTTTTTTTTTTCCGGGAATCAATTAAGGTAGTTTTTTACGGGAATTATTATTCGAGAATTATTAGGGGAATTATATTTGGAGTAATTATTAGAGGAGAGTTTGTTTGGGGAGTAAATTTAGGGAGTAAACATTGAATTTTTATAGGATTCGTTAGTTTGTCGAGATCTTTGTGGGAGTAATTTTAGGGATAATTTTATTTGAGATTTTATCACTTTTTCTCACAAATATTTCTAAATTTATTTAGCTTCCTTCTCAAGATAAATGGATATTTTAGGAATAATATATTGTTATTGGGCCGACCAAGCGAAAGGAGGGAGGACCTTTATATGATCACTTTTTTGTAAATTGTAAGTTATTAATTGATACAAAAAGGTTGGATTTGGTGTCCATGGTTGGTCTTTTTCACTTGACACAACTATCCCTCCCTTTTAGTCTAATTACTATAACTCCTCATGTATCCTATTTTTCTAGGGGTATAATTGGAAAGCAAACTTTAATATAACATATCTAAAAATCCTTGCCTTAGAATTTTACAAATTTTATCTCGTTGGAAAGGTTATAAAAAAATCTACGCAATGAGTACAAACAACAATATCAAATTTAGAGTTTTTACGAAAAAATCGGAGGTATTTATTATTTTAGGCACAATTGTAGAAAACTAAATGTATATCCTTTAGGCAAACCACCACAAATGATAGATAATACTTTATGTCGCCATATTTTGGTTTATGCATCAACTAATTTTCCTTTGCAACTAATAAAACGATGTAGTCCCTCAGTTTCAAGAAAAGTGATACCTTCACGTTAACCACAATTCTCGAAAATTGAATGCATATCCATATCCAAACCACCACAAAGGATACATAACACATCATGCAACCATATTTTGGTTTATGGATCGGCTAATTTTCCGTTTCTGAAAAAATGATACTTTCACATTCCGTTTCAGGAAAAGTAATACTTTCGCTCGTTTCAGGAAAAGTGATATTTTCGCTCAGTTTCAGGACAAAAGTATCACTTTTCCTGAAACGGGCGAAAGTATCACTTTTCTGAAACGGAGCGAAAGTATCCGTTTTTCTGAAACGGGCGAAAGTATCAGTTTTTCTGAAACGGAGCGAAAGTATCACTTTTTCTGAAACGGGCGAAAGTATCACTTTTTCTGAAACGGGGCGAAAGTATCACTCTTTCTGAAACGGGGCGAAAGTATCATTCTTTATGAAACGGGGCAAAAGTATCATTTTTCTTAAACAGGCGAAAGCATCACTTTTTCTGAAGCGGGACGAAAGTATCACTTTTTCTGAAGCGGGGCGAAAGTATCGTTTTTTCTGAAGTGGGGCGAAAGTATCACTTTTTCTGAAACGGAGCGAAAGTATCACTTTTCTTGAAACGGAGCGAAAGTATCACTTTTTCTGAAACGGGACGAAAGTAGTCGCAGACAAACCCCATCTTCATATTCTTCTTCGGTCGGCCCTCCCATCGTGGCAACGGTTGTACTAGTAACTAATTATGGGTTCTTAATATATAAAATCTTAATGATGGGTTATAAATATACAAATTTTCTTACTTGGGCTAGAAATAATTTTCTCCGATAAAGAAAAGACCCCTTTTTGGTTGGTCACAAAAAGACAAAATAGTCTAATCCTGATATTACTAATATGACCTTCAATGTCAACTACCACTATGCATATGTATTTAAGGTTAAAGATGTACACTAGGCCAATACTTATATATTCACAGAAATGGCATTGTTATAAAGATAAATCAATTTTTTTTAAAACTTAATATCTTCCAAAATATACATTGGATTTCTGTAAAATTTATATATTTGAAAAACTCTTTGAATTATCTACCTAACGAGTACAAATAAGAGTATCAATTTTCTTTTTAAAGATTTTTTTTCATTGTTATCAAATTTGGTAAAAGAATGAAAAAAAATTAAGCATGAGTACCGCACACGTGGTATCACTAGTTCTTTATAATACTGTATATTGTTTGCATCTGACTTGGCTTTAATGTGAAGGGTCGTGCTCTCCCGCACTGTCGTGTCAGATCTTCTCGAATCATGTTATGTTGTTTATCAGATTTGATTAAAGTTATAAACTTAAAAAAAACTTAAGTCTTTTTAATTTTATCCTATGTTTATCATCGAGTACAAGTTATCTTTTACTTCTTTTAGCCTTTCTAACTCCTGCCATTTTTTGTAGCTCACCGTTAGCAACAGTAAGAAAAGCCGATCAAAAAAAATAGGAAAAAAATACAACTGTTACGGTGTTGGATCGATAATATGTAAAAAGAAATCGAAAATATGTAAAAAGAACACATAGGTTATGGTAAAGATTGGATCTTTTTATGTTCTAAGCTTAGTTTTTCACAGAAAATGGTTACTTGATTTTCTAGACTAATTGACCAAAACCCAATTTGATTCAATGGATGTGATGGTGGTGGTGAGACTGGGTTGTAATCTAAGCAATATGAAAATCTGATCAATTTGTATGATTATATTATTAATATCATAGTTAAGTTTTAAGAAATTACAGAGATCATCTTCAATTTCACCACCACCAAATCTATCTTCATCATCCCGTCATTCGAACTTCATCCAAAACAACATATAACATGTAAAAATAGAAAAGTTGCCAAGTTTAATGGAGTGGGTAAATATTTTTTCTTTTAATTAATGGATATTAAGATCCATTTTCAAGGTTTACATTTCGATCATGGAGATGCAGAGAGAAATGTGGGAGGTAAGAATTTCTTTCTAATTTTTTTTATAGATGATATAGGATTTTTGCAAATAAATTTTGTGTGACAGCTGTTCCATCTGAAACACAACTTTTTTCATGATCCAACGGTTTAAAACAGGCTAGCTTATAAAGCATCACCACGCTGCCGCGCGGGGTAGCATTTGCTTAATGTGAAACGACCTCAGTTTTAGGCGAAGGTTTCCCTCCTATATTAACGGACTGGATTTCAACTTTAACTGAACAATCAACGGTCTAAAAATCTCCTCCCCTCCCTCTCCCTTTTTCTTTTAACCTATGTAGTCAATTTCGGCCATCTCAGCCGAAATTCCGCCGATTTTTTCGGTTTCAGCTAATAGAAAACGAAACAATGAATTTCGGAGAAACGGAAATAGACCGGAAATATCGGTTTGTATCGGGCGAAATTTCACCGAAATTTCACCGATTTTATTAATAGTTAAAGGGTATTTTAGTAAATTTAAGTAAAAAAATCAATTAACCTAATTCGAACCCTCTCTTCTTCAGTTCGTTTTCTTCTTCACTGTGATATGTAAATCGAAGCAAGGTATGTAAATCGAAGCAAAATTAGGGTTTGTGGTGTCAATCAAAGCTAGATTTGTGGTTTTTGAGAACTTTTCTATGCTTTTCTATACTTTTCTCTGCTGAACTTTTCTATGCTTTTCTAGATTTGTAATTTTAATTGAAGTCTTCTTTGTTTAATTACTGAATATGTTTTTCATGGGTTCTTGTTGATTTGTCATGGGTTCTTGTTGATTTGATGGTGAGGTCATTAAAGTGTCTGATGCATGTTAGGGTTATAGTAATTGAAGGTTTAGCTATTATTGATCTCTTTAGTAATGAAGAATTGGGTGTTTGATTTCCTCAGGTGGTAGTATTAAATGATGGTTAAGCTCAAGAAGTGTTCAATTTTGCTTTGGGTGGCTCAAGTAATAGTCTTCTTTCAGCTGGATGCAAATTCGAGGTAGGCATCCATTCTATGCTGCTCTCAAGTAGGAATGTTGTTGAGGTGATGTTTGTGTCATTATCTGATATCAATTTATAGACCATGTTCATAAGTAGAGTTTTATTAGCCAGTGGTAATAATTTTGCTCTAATAATTGGCTGTATTAGCTAGTGGTGTATAAATAAGAAGGCTCCCAATTGTAAGTTTGTAACCAAGTTCAGTTCCTCTTAAGTTCAGTTTTATTTTAGCCAAGTTCAGTTGCTCTTAAGTTCAATTATAAATTTATAACCAAGTTCAGTTTGCTCCCAATTGTAGCCAGGTTCAGTTGCTCTTAAGTTCAATTATAACCAAGTTCAGTTTGCTCCCAATTGTAACCAAGTTCAATTAGGTAATACAATTTTCTTATTGTTGTCTTTGAGTTTTTTCTAATCTTTCATTGATGGAAGAACTGTTTTCATAATTTCAATTTGACATTAATTTCAGGTTGTGATTATGGATTCTTCTAATGCATCCAATTCGAACAACACAAATACTACAAGTGGGTCAATACTTCCTCAATCTTCTAGTCAGACTAGAGATCCAGCATGGAAATGGGCTACATGCAAAGATCCTAACTTTCCAAAGAAACTAAGTTGTGCGCTTTGTAACAAAGAAATGCGTGGTAGTGGAATTACTAGGCTTAAGCAGCATATCACACAAGTCAAAGGGAATGTTTTATCATGTATGAAAGCAACAGTTGAAACTATAAATGAAATTAGACAAAATGACAGTATAAAGAAGTTAAATAAAGCTCACAGGGTTAATGTTGATGCTATGTATCGGCGCACACAATCTGATGAGAAGTCTGATGCTGATACTGATGATGAGGACCATGAGGTACAAGAAGTTGAAAAGGATTCTATTGTGGGCAGTGGCAGTGGTAGTGGTAGTCAAGTAGTTGTTCAGAGTCAGAGAAAGAGAAAATTCCAGAGCCAAATTAATTCCAGGGGTCCAATGGATTTACTCATGCAGACAGACCACCAGAAAACTCAGCAAGCCACTCTTGACAGAAACTGCTCGGCGAAAGAGAAGTTAAAAAAAGATGCATGGAAAAGCATTTCAGCTTGGATGACTGAGAACTCAGTATCTTTTAATACTGTTCGCTGTCCAAGTTTCCAACAAATGATCTATGCAATTGGTGAATATGGGAAAGGTATGTAATTTCTGGATAGATAGCATTTTAGCTAACCGTACTTCTTGACTATATTGTGGTCTTTGAGCTTGGTTTTAGGTTATAGTGTAAGAACTTCTATTAAGTTTTGAGAACATCCATTGATCCTTTTTGCTGTCTTATAGTGTTTGTTGAGCTAAATTCTTATTGTATCAACTTTGTGTGTTCCTTTTTTTGATGTTAGCTATGCCCGTGCCATCTTACCATCAGATTCGCACAAATCTTTTTATGGAACAGTTGGCAGAAACAAAGAAGTTTGTTGATACATTTATGGTATATTGGAAGAGGTATGGATGTTCTATTATGTCTGATGGTTGGACAGATGGGAAAAAACGACATCTTATCAACTTTTTGGTGAATTGTCCGAAAGGGTCAGTTTTCTTGAAGTCTGTAGATGCGTCAAACAGAACCAATGATGCTAATTTCATATGTGACCTTGTAAAGGAGGTAATTGAAGATGTTGGGAAAGAAAATGTAGTTCAGTTCATTACTGACAATGGTTCAAACTTTAAAAAGGCTGGGCAAGATTTGATGCTTGAATACCCAAATCTATTTTGGACTCCATGTGGTGCTCATTGTGTCCAGTTGATGCTAGAAGAACTTGGTGACAAGCTTATACGAATCAAGACAGCCGTCATTCTAGGTAAAAGACTTGTTACATACATTTATGCTCATTTTCAAGTATTGTGCTTGATGAGGGAGTTGACACGTGGAGACTTACATAGGTCTACAAAGACTAGATTTGCAACTCAATATTACACACTAAAAAGTCTTCAAAAGTATAAAACTCCTTTACAAATGGTGTTTGTGAATGATAGGTGGGCAAAAAGTAGATTTTCAAAAGAAACTCTTGGAATTAGTGCACTTAAAATTGTTACAAGTAGTACATTTTGGGAAGATGTTGATTATGCTTGTAGTGTGCTGAAGCCTTTAGTTAAGGTTGTAAGGTTAGTGGACATCGAGCGCAAACCTACAATGCCTTTTTTTTATGATGCAATGAGAATAGCAAGGGATCAACTAGAGGAGAAATTCAGTAAAGATGATCATACTTGGGGTGTAATTAAGGCTTGCTTTGAGAAAAGATGGAAGAATAAATTTAATCATGCTCTACATTGTGCGGCATACTATTTGAATCCTTCCATATTCTACAATATTGAAGCTTATGAAATGGATAGTGATCCAAAGTACATAGAAATCAAAAGGGGACTTCATACAACAATGCAAAGGCTTATACCCAATGAAGATGAACTTGATGCTGCTACAGGTGAATTGAGAAAGTATACTGATGCTGTTGGGATCTTGGGAACTCCTCCTTGCAAAAGAAGAAGAAACAAGGATCAACCTCGTAAGCTTTGTTTGTTCTGTAAATTTAAAGTTTGATTACATTTGTGTTAGATAGATTTTTATAACTACTTTGTTTATATTTATAACAGATGAATGGTGGATTACATTTGGAGGAATCGATGCGCCAAACCTACAAAAATTTGCAATCAGAGTATTGAGTCTTACTTGTTCTGCTTCCCCATGTGAGCGAAACTGGAGCACATTTCAAAATGTATGTATTCTAATCTTTTACACTGATTAGTAATATTCTGAATATACACGAACACGAACCATGCAATTCCAGTACCTATATTTTGAAAATTATCTCGTGCTTACTATTAAGTGTTTTAGTTGAATTACTTACTTATCTTATGTATTTCAGTTGCACTCGAAAAAACGAAATCGCAAAACACAACAGAAATTGAATGATAGTGTCTTTATCCAATATAATAAGAAATTGCAGCGTCGTTTCATAGAAATCCAGCAATATAACGATAATGATAAAGCTAATGATCCTATTTTCCTGGAGGAGCGTAATGAAAATGATGAATGGTTGGAGTTACGAAATTTGAATGACTTGGAGATGCATGGTGATGATGTAACTTTTGATGATTTGCAAGAGACAGTTACTGAAGAACGTGAGACTGTTGGTAGTAGAGGTGCCAGTAGTTCTCAAAGTAAGTCTATGTATCCAACTAACTCGGAGTATGATGGATATGATACTGATGAATTGATGTTGGACACCCAAAACGGGCTACTTGGTGGTGTCGGGAATGATGGAATTACTCCAGATGATGATATCTATGATGATTCAAATTATCTTGATTAGAATTGTAATATCCTTGTTGTACTTCTCTCTTTCGTTTTGTCTTTGTTCAAAAAAGACTTCCGGTTCCAGTAAAGTGTTCGCACTTTTGTGTTTTCTTAATGAATATTTGTTTCTTTTGGATATTATTTCATTATATCTTAACATATCTGGAAATTATATATATAAAAGTTGGAACCGAAATTACACCGAGATTTGAAAACGGAATCTCCCCGAGACAACGTTGTACCAGTGTCTCGCTCGGGACCGAGATGAACCGAAATCCCAAATTAACTACCTTGCTTTTAACTCGACTCTTTCTTCCTACACTAAAGTTTTTCTCCACTACACAGAAACTCTCCTCTCGCTCCCTCCCTCCCTCCCTCCACAGTGTGTAGCCAAGATAACAGGACTAGGATTCAATAGCAAAGTTGGTATCACTTCACTTCACTCTTTACGGCACACAGGACTTCACATATCTTGGTATGATTTTAAATTTCGTAACTAGTTAGGGTTTCTATTTTTGAATTTTACTTCCTTATATCAGAATTTCATGAATGGGTTTGTGTCAATTTCATTGATTTTAGATCGTTATTAAAGTTTAAATATTTCTGTAGTGTTGACAAAAAGATGTTCGATAAATACCCCAAAGAACAGAATAAAAAAAATAATTATTTGCTTTTCGACTGAGTGACATATATGGGGGCAAGTGGAGTTTTCTCCCTTTCCCTTTAAACAGATTTCTCTACTGCAGCTAGATTTAATTAATATCAATGTTAGAAAACAAGGAAAGAAATTATGTAGAGAAATATGGCACTGAATTTCTAAAGGAACGCCAGGTTTGTTTGTTTTTTTTTTTTTTTTGGCATTTTCAGAATCATCTAGTTATGGAAATCCTTTATTATCAATTGATAAACAAGTTTCGGTTGGTGAAAATTTTCATGGTTTTATTGATATTTCATTTAAGAGGTGGTGGTTTCATTTGCTATTATATAGTTTGATAGAAACACAAATCTCAACTAGAACTCAATGAAGAAAAAGTTGTACTGATCTCCGCTATTAAGATACTTCACTCTGGTAACATGTTTACGTCTTTATTCTGTTTGTGTGCTTGAGTACAACCAAATACGAATTTATGTTTTCTTAGTTCCTGTTTTTTTATGTTAGGCTCTGAAGGGATATGTCACATGCATGCTCGTTGAGGGTTGCGAAGCTTTTGTAAGTTCTCCCCTCCATAGGTCCTATTATAGGCTCTGGTTTCACTATAAGAAGAAAACTAACAAAATTGCAACTACTATCCTGTGATTGTGTGCTTGTTTTGATCAACCATATATAATTGGGTGCACATGCGCTTGTGGAAAGTGATGTTCGTCGACTCCTTTTATGTACATGCCATTTATGCCTGCTAAAACCAAAATTTCATTGGAAAATCTTTTTGAATAGAATTCTTTACTCTAGTATAAAACTTGATCCTCAATTTACAGTGTAGGTACATTTCATTTGTCAGAAATATCCTTGTCCCTAATACTGCATGTCCTCATTTCCAGAAATTTCGGGACAGTATCAACACCTAATCCATTAAGGTCATCGAGGATTTGTTTGCATTTCCCTGTCAAGAGCTTTAGTAGTAAAATTCAAATGGAAAATGGTGCGACTGGTAACCCCAGAGGTGCGTTGGTTGTTCTAGAAGGTTTGGACCGAAGTGGGAAAACATCACAAGCGAGTGGATTGCTCACATACCTTGAAGGACAAGGATTGTCAGCTGAGTTATGGCGGTTTCCTGACAGAAATACTTGTGTTGGGCAAATGATATCCTCTTATCTTTCCAACAAGTCAGAATTAGATGATCGGACCATCCATCTTCTTTTCAGTGCAAACCGTTGGGAGAAGAGGTTAGTAATATTTTTGTATGTGAAGTTCAACTCTGAATTTCTTTTAGTTTATCTGTTCCTTTATTTTGGCTTTTTTCTGTGGCACCTTATCGCATGCCTTATACAGTAATTTGGACACTTTGACAACATGGTCCTAATTTTTCTAATCTGGTCCCGGTTGATTACCAGGTCTTGGCACAATTGCTAGATGTTCACATGCTGGGTAATAGCAAATTCAGTTTTCAAAACTTGTGGTCTCTGACTCATGTATTCTGTTTCCGCCTGCTGTTTTTTCTTTCTTTCTTTTCTTGATTTTCGTTGCTCAAGTTTATATACAGATTAATAATTATATCCTTAGTTTAATTACTGAACTTTCACTCCCTATACCAATGAAGCAATGAAATATGAATCGTCTCAAGTTGGTGTTGAATGCCATAAATGCGATGATTGGTTTATTATAAAGTAATTATGAACATCTGAACAGACTGTTACTGTTAGCTGTTGGGCTCGGAGGAGGGGCAATTTGATGCTATATCGTCAGCATCGAATGACAAACATCAACATGTGTCCCTAAGGTAGTTAAAAAAAAGTAGTACTTAGTCAAAGTACTTCTGATGTGCAGAACGCTGATGGAGAGTAAGTTGAGGAGTGGGACAATCCTAATCGTAGATCGCTATTCTTACTCGGGGGTGGCATTTTCATCTGCCAAGGGTCTTGATATTGAGTGGTGTAAGGTGATTCCCCTTGGAAACTAGATACACACAGGCTTGAGGTTTTCTTTACTTATGAGATGACCGCAGAATTCATTATATGTTTCAGGGTCCAGAGAAAGGTTTGCTCGCTCCAGATCTAGTAGCATACCTCGATGTACCGCCTGAGGTGGTTCCTAACTATTGCTAGCTACTAGTTCCCTTCGTAAGAATTACTTGATTTTTAAGACAGATCGTAACTTGTATTTTTAAAACTGAAAAATTACTTCAGAAAGCTGCAGAAAGAGGAGGTTATGGAGGCGAGAGATACGAGCAGCTTGAGTTCCAGAAGAAAGTTGCTCAACACTATGAGATGCTTCATGATCTCACATGGAAGGTACATTCCTGCATTCAGTTATCAATGCTGGCATATTTCATGAATTTCCACTCACAAAAGGACCACCTTAAACTTGAAATAAATCTAATAGCTTAAAATTCTAGATCCCTGCCATTTGCCTGCACTCAATCAGCTTCAAACCTTGATCATCCTGTCTGCTCTATCATTTTCTTATGTTAGGCCTATTTAGCAACAGTTTATCTCATATATAATTATAACATTACCATCTAGGCCAGCCTTACCGAAATCATCACGATCATTTGTGTAAAGTTCATGAGATATCTTAGTGATTCCTCATTTCTTACATTTTTTACATCTCTATTTCAGACAGTTGATGCCTGTCTACCAATGGAAGAGGTAGCAAAACAGTTGAGGGAGATTGTAATGGATTGCGTAGTCAATTGCCAGAAAGGGAAACCACTAATTGAGCTATGGCAAAGGTAAATTGTTCGCCATTTCAGAAGAAAAAAAAAGTTAATTGTTCGCCTATTAGTAGTAGAGATTAGCAACAAAAATCTATCTCGGGATATACTTTTTTTTTAACGAGGGCACCTATTTTCCTGCATATCACTGAGGCATCTCTGGAGCGCTGAGGTGTCGTATCTGATTGTGGTTGGACACTATGTTTTAGTGATATTGTTTCATCCTTTAAATCATAGTATATGTTTATTATGAAGCATCAGCAGTATAACCTCAAACTCAGGCAATATTGTAATGAATCTATGTAATTGATTCGGGAAATCAACCTTTGACGATAAACACCTGTTTTAAAGGCGTTAAACTTTTGCTGGCATGTCTCTTAGAATTCTTTGGAGGAAACCTTCATTAGAATATATCTGGTATTCGCGATGAAACCCTGGAATCTGGCTTTGTAGGAAGGCATAGGTGGTGATTAGTCTGCGCCACCACCTAAGGACTAACCCCCTGTGATTTAAAGATATCGATAGAGATCATTATAATGGGAATAATTTGATCATTACAACTGGAATAATTTTACTTCATATTTTTCAAGAGCCGAACTTTTTAACTATTTTTCAACAACAAACATAAAATCAAACTATGAAACGAATTACAAACAAATTAGATAAGAAAATCAAGAGCATGAAACAAGTCACATGATAACTGTAGCGTCCCAGCCTCGTCCATTGAGAATTCTCTATAGCATGCCATTTTCCGTTGACCATGGTAATACCAGAACGCCAGAGACATTCATGGTACACGAGCCACCTCTATACTAGTGTTTATATCTAAATCTACTGCTTTTCCATTCTTTAAGTCAGTTACTGTTTCTCCTCCTAGTTTGGCTGTTACAAGTCCATCAGCTACGACGTACTCATAGGATGCGCGTCCATAAACCTGTCCATCCGCCAAGTTTAACCCCCCAGTTTTTTCTTTTTTCACTTCTACCAAGCCAGGTATTTGTCCCTCCCCGATTGCATGACCTGACAACCCCCATTCCCATCTGGTACTAAACTCACGCCTGCTGGAACTACTCCCAACAATTTCCTTCCCAAAACAGAATCATACCCAAATGTCATCTCTGCTAGACGTTAAGTTAAGATCGAATTGGTTATAAATAAATTAGTAATTAGAAACGTAATGCTTGTATATATTGCTATAAGAAAAAGACGTAGTACTACTTACGGGAAACAGTCACCATTAGCAATATAAAGCTGACGAGTTTTCTAGCCAGGCTGATGATGATGATCAGTAATGACGATGATTACGCTTGATTAGCCTGTGTTTTTGTTGATGAGAAATGTATGCACTATTCCATTCTATCTATAGCAATCTACATGATATTTAGTATTAAAAATTTAACGATTCCGTATTCGAAATAGTTAAGACTTTTTTTTTAAATAAATAAATTAAGCACTCAATTGCACATCAACTATAATGTATTTAAAATCTAGTTTAACGAATCACTCCAGCCCGGTCAACTTACAATTCATACATTTCGAAAATGATTCCCTGATTATGATCAACTTGGCAAGAAAACACCATCACACTGACGGCATGTCTAATCACTTACCCTTAGGACGGGGATTGATCAACCAATCGACAGCCTTGAGGCCCTCACTACACCTCATTGTCAACTAATTTTACTAAAGTTTCCATACAAAAATAATTCATTCTACTACTGAGCTCCCGTTTTCTTACCACTTCTCCAAAACAAATTTAAAATCTTAAAGCCAGAAACAAGTTTACCCTTGGATAGTTTTACTATCAACCTGCAATGGCGAGCTCAAAATCGACAGGCGCACATATCTTAGTATTCCCATATCCAGCACAAGGGCATATGATACCACTGTTGGATCTCACTCATCAACTCTCTCGTCATCATGCTGGTATAACCATCACCGTACTCATCACCCCCAAAAATCTCCACATCCTTAATCCTTTACTCACCAAAAACCGTGCCATAAAAACACTCATCTTACCTTTTCCAGATCACCCACTGATACCCACAGGTATAGAAAATGTTAAAGATCTCCCAGCAAATTCATTTGTTGCTATGATGTGCGCTTTCCATAAACTTTACGATCCTATAATCCAATGGTTCAAATCTCACCCTTCACCACCTGTTGCCATTATCTCTGATTTCTTCCTGGGTTGGACATACCATCTTGCTTGTGAGCTTGGCATCCCTCGTATTGTTTTCTCTCCTTCCGGAGCTTTGGCTTTAGCTGTGATCGATTCTCTGTGGCGTCGTCTACCGAAGACTGATGATCCTGATCTCTTGATTTCTTTTCCTGAGATTCCTAACTCCCCAAATTACCCATGTCGGCACATCTCTCCTGTCTACAGAAGCTATATTGAGGGAGACCCAGTTTCGGAATTCCTTAAAGATTGTTTGTATGCGTTCAAATCTTAAGAGTTGGGGAATCGTCATTAACACGTTTGCTGAGTTGGAATCGAGTTACTTGGATTACA
Organism: Papaver atlanticum; assembly: GCA_023531105.1. NCBI lineage: Eukaryota > Viridiplantae > Streptophyta > Magnoliopsida > Ranunculales > Papaveraceae > Papaver > Papaver atlanticum. The sequence continues at coordinate 13,360,232 of JAJJMB010014022.1, forward strand.
TGATCAAAAAGGGTTACTACGATCGAGTTTGGGCTGTGGGGCCGTGCTCCCTTTTGATTCTGACGGGCCAACAAAAAACAGGGGTGGGTCCAGTTTAGCATCCTATTATCGTGATCTTTTCTCATGGATCGACACGTGTCCTGATAATTCAGTGGTGTATATCTGTTTTGGTAGTCAGGTTAGGTAGTTCTCAGAAATGAGCAAATGGAAGGATTGGCAGCTGGGTTAGAATGCAGTGGGGTTAGGTTTTTATGGTGCGTCAAGGAGCCTACATCAGGATACGTGGGTGGTGAATACGGCGTTATTCCCCACGGATTCGAAGATCGGATGGCCGGTAGGGGAAGGGTGATTAAAGGATGGGCCCCGCAGTTGCTGATACTAAATCATAGAGCTGTGGATTTTCGAAGCTATTAGCCAGCTAGTATTGCTGAAGTTATGAAATCAAGTTACTTTACGAATTTTGAGTCAACCCAGTTTTGAAAAATCGGTCCAAAAATTCTCTGTGATTTCTTTCTCAGTCTATGATTTGATCTTACTCTCCATATTCTTAAACAAAATAGCCTATGATCTTCTATGTGATTATATAATTTTTCAATTTTTATATAGATGTTTTAAGATTTTATTTATAAGTTATAAGTCTTTAGGAATTTCAGCACAAATTTTTTGCTTTTCTTAAAACTCTCATGTCTAACTAATCTCTTTTTACCTGTTTTGCAGTTTTCAAGTAGTGTTTCAGTGGTGTTCCAGTGGTGGTTTTTAGAAACAGTGGGGGTAGGGGAATTTCAATTTTCCTTGGATTAGTGGTATTTCTTCATCTGTCATGGATAAACTCAAGTCTTCAAAGAATGGTTTCAGCAAATACACAGTGGTGGTGTTTGCTCTGTTATTGTCCTCCTATATGATGCACAAATCAGTGGGATTTGCTATCACTCATAATGTTCGATTATCACAAATTCATGGTTACAAAATCTGGAATCAAGATCATTCCTGCAGATTCAGAAGCTTAATGGGTAATATTGGTAATTCACCAATAAAAAAGCGCAATTATTGGATTTCAAAATTTCAAGTTCTCGGTTTCCTTTCTCGGAGTCAATATTTTCTCCGAAATCTTCTGTAAAAATATGGAGCGAAGAATCAAGAATATGGAATAAGTTTGGTAGGTGGTTTCGTTTCAAGTCAAACCCTAACCCTAGTTTGGGTTATATAAGTTTCAGGATGAAACGCCTCTCATATCACTCACAAAAACCACCACAAGGAAGAAAACTCAATAAGAAGATGACGCAACCAAACAACATGCAGTTAGAGGCATTGGCAAGGAGGATGAAAGCAACTAACCTCAACCTAGATCAACTCAAAAATGCGAGAAGCAGTCTTATCTCATCAGTGGAAATTGATGAAGCAGCTACCAAATGGATGAACTGCCTTATAGGCAAGATTGTTCACAAAGATGAAGTTGTATATGATGATATGCTAAGGGAGGTGAATATTATATGGAGAAGGTACAAAAAAGTCGAAGTAAGTGCTATGGGGCGTAATCTGTTTGTTTTCAAGTTCAAGACAAATGGGGATATGAAAGAAGTGTACAAGAAAATTCCATGGGTCATCTCTTTCAAGTTGATTGTGCTGCAAGAATATGGTAATACGGTTCCATTGGAAAACTACACATTCACTCACCAAATTTTTTCAGTAATACTTCATAACCTTGCTCTTGAGCACGTTCATGATAAAATTATTGAGAAACTAACTCTTGATATAGGCCAGAAGGTTGAAGTTGAGAGGATGAAAAGCGTTACAATCAGAGGCAGGGTAGCAACAATTAAGGTGTTGGTTGATCTCAGTAAGCCGCTAAAGAGGGGGGGGTGGATTTTTAATGCTGCCAAACAAAAAGTTTGTGTTAAGTACCATTTTGAGAAGCAACCCAAGACAATATGTCCCCATTATTTTGTTCTCGATCATAATGATGAAACTTGTAAAGAGACGGCATGGGGTATATACATTTACGGTCTGACAGAAAAGGAATTTGAAAATCTCCAGGCAAAACATGCCCATATGGTTGGAGAAATGCTGCAGAAACAAAAAGAGCTAGGTGAAGCTGCTGGGTCGAGTGGAGCATCTAGTGGGCCGAACTATGAAAATGATGATGGATCCGACCCGAGAAAGAATAAAAGAACAAGGGATGATTCGATTGAAGATAACTACATTCTGTTGGATAACAACCATGAATAGCAAGTGGAGAACCAATCTTTGCAGAGTGATGGAGTTCATCATATGGGCAATCCTGAGGTGACTTATAATGGTGAAGACTTGAACATGACAGATGCTGAAAATGGAGGAAGAAGTGAAGGAACCTACCACCAGAACACCGCTGAAATACGAATGGGAACTGCAAATCAGGTTTGCGAAAAACTCTTAATTTTCTCTGAAATTGTTTTCTTTTCAATCAGTTGTTTTAATTCCTCCTTTTTTCTCTGGATTTATTGGGGTGTTTTTAATAATTGTGCGTCTTTGATTTCAATCTATAGAACTAGGTTTGTTTGTGACCTAAATTGGGAAAAGATGAAAATCCTATCTTGGAATCTCCAAGGGTTTGGAAATAAACATACTAGAAAACATCTAGGTGAGCTGATTAGGGCCAATGATCCAGATATTATTTTCCTGTGTGAGACAAAAACCATGAATCAGAAAATGGAGAAATTTACTTACTCTTACAATTATATGAACTACCTTTATGTAAATCCTATAGGAGCTTCTGGTGGTTTTTTTTTTGTGTGGAAGGATGGTATCCATATTGATATTGTTGATATGAATGTTAACTTCATCTCTATCCTGGTTAATGTAGACTCTAGAAGTGGTCATACCTTGCTAAATTATATGTATGGTGCTTTATATGATATAGGATGGGATAGGCAATGGAATTATCTGGATAACCTAGCTACTAGGTACTCTTGTCCTTGGATTATCATAGGTGACTTAAATTTCATTATTAGACCAGAGGAAAAGGTTGGTGGCAATCCTCTTCCTCAAAGTCAACTTGATGATATTAAAAACCATTTAGACCATTTGGAGCTCACTGACCTGAGTTACATAGGTAACCCATTTACTTGGAGTAATCATAGATGTAGTGAGGCTCTTATTCTTGAGAGGCTTGACAGAGCTCTTGTTAACTTTTCTTGGTTTGATTTCTTCCCTAATGCCATAGTTTACCATTTACTTAGTCTAGCCAGTGATCATGCTCCTATTCTTCTTGTTACTTCTAGGGAGGAGAATAACACTAGAAGACCTCTAAGATTTAACAGGTGTTGGTTTAGTGATAACATGTGCAAAGACCTAATTGTGGAAAACTGGAAAACCAATGAAAATGAATCAAAAGCTTTCAAACACACTAGATGTTTACACAATGTTAAAGTAGCTCTAAGACAGTGGAACATGAATTCCTTTGGTAATTTTCAATATCATATAAATGATATCCAGACTCAATTAGATAATATCAGTAACAACATGCATGATGCTACTAGTGTTGCTAATAAGTCTAGGCTGGAAGAATCCTTGAAATATTGGTATACTGTTAGACAAGATTATTATATGCAAAGAGCTAGGGAAAATGTCCTAACTTTTGATGATAAAAATACTAAGTATTTTCATGATAAAGTCAATTTCAGAAAAAGGAGAACTCAAATTGAGTGCTTGAAAAGTAGCATAGGAATTTGGTTAACTGACAAAAGCATGATAGCTAATGAACTTAGAGATCATTTTAGCAAAATGAGTAGAACTACTAACCCCCCAAGGGAAAGTAGTTTTTTTGATATTCTTATGCCTTGTATTTCTGATGAGGAAAATGAATTTTTGATACATACCCCTACAGATGAGGATATAAAAGCTATTGTCTGGCAAATGCAACCTTGGACTAGCCCTAGCCATGATGGATACCCCCTGGGTTCTATCAACAAATGTGGGACACTGTAGGACCTGATACTATAGCTATGGTTAAGAGTTTTTTCCACTCAGGTTACATGCTTAAACAGATGAATTTTTCCACTCAGGTTACATGCTTAAACAGATGAACCACAATTTTGTGTCACTCATTCCTAAAAACAATGCCCCTAAAACCCCTTTTGATTTTAGGCCTATAAGTTTAAGCAATGTTAGTTATAAGATAGTCTCTAAACTATTAGCTAGTAGGCTTAAAACTGTGATGGATAAATTTATTAGCCCTTATCAAGCTGCTTTTTTGTCCTTTAGGAAAATAACAGACAACATTGTGATAGCTCATTAATTAGTTGATACAATGAGGAAAAATAAAACTAAATATGGACTCATGGCCATAAAACTAGAAATGTCCAAGGCTTTTGATAGGATTGAGTGGAAATTTCTAATTGATATCCTCAAAAAACTTGGGGTTCATAATCATTGGTGCAATCTTATTGAACAGTGTATCTCCACAGTGTCAACTTCAATTTTACTAAATGGTTGTCCTGGTGAAATCTATTATCCTACAAGGGGTCTTAGACAGGGAGACCCTTTGTCCCCTTACTTGTTCATTATTTGCATGGATGTGTTATCTAAAATGCTTATTGATGCAGAAAGGAGAGGTGATATTCAAGGTATAAAAGTAACTACAACCAGTCCATCTATAAGTCACTTATTCTTTGCTGATGACTGCCTTGTTTTTACTAAGGCTAGTATCAAGAGTCTAGGAATCTGGAGAGCATGCTAGAAAGATTTAGTAAGTTTTCTAGTCAGACCATAAACTTTGATAAATCTGGGATTGCTTTTATCCCTAAGACTGAACCTAGAACTAAGTCTCAAATTCTTTCTATTTTGGAAATTAAAAACCTTGGCTTGGCTGACAAGTATTTAGGTGTTCCACTACTTCTTCAAAGAAACAAAATGGAGTCTTTTAAACATCTTGAGGAATCTTGTGATAAAAGGATTGATAATTGGAAAGGTAAGTACCTAAATCAACCAGGTAGAACTGTCCTTATTAAATCTACTTTAGGCACATTAGCTTCCCATCATTTATCTGTTTTTCCTATGCCTAAGAAGATGACTAATAAACTTGATGTTGTTCAAAGGAGGTTTTTCTGGAATAAGAAAAAATCTGCTAGAGGGGGGAATATATGTAATTGGGATAATATAGCTAAACCCATTGAGATGGGAGGTCTGAATCTTCGGAAGACTGGGTATCTTAATACTGCTTTATTATCTAAGGTATCATGGAGAATGCTAACTGAACCAGATGCCTTGTGGGTTCAAATTCTCAGGCATAAATATTTTCCTGATTTCAATCCTCTTCATGCTTTTGTTACTGAAAATGTTTCTTGGGTGTGGAAAGGCATCTGTAGGGGCCTTGAATTGGTAAGAAAGTATTACTGTTGGGAAGTTGGAGATGGTACTTCCATTGAGATATGGAAGGACAGATGGGTCCCCACTAATAATAGTCTTCTTAACAGTAATTTTGCTTCACAATCTATGAAAACAGTTAACCAACTTATTGTGTAGGGAACTAATGAATGGAATGTGGATGCTCTGCATTGTTTGTTTGACAGTACTACTGTCAATGAAATTTGTAAAATCAGAGTCCCTTCCACTGGAAAGGACATTATCAGGTGGGCTCCATCTCACAATGGTAAATTTAGTGTTAAATCAGCCTATAAGTGCATCATGCATGAGGTACATGGTTCTGTAAGTGTATCATTCCCTTGGAAAGCTTTGTGGAGTCTTAATCTTCCTCAAAAGATTAAGCATCATCTATGGAAATGCTTAAATGACTGTGTTTCAGTAAGAAGTAAACTTACTAGGTTTGTTACAGCTATAAATAGTGAGTGTCCTTTTGGCAATCATGAAGTTGAAACCCTCAACCATCTGTTTATTGATTGTGAAGTTACTAAAAGAATTTGGTTTTCCCTTGATGCTAACATTGCAGGGACTATTGCTAATACAAATTTGCAGAATTGGATAGCTAACTGGTTTCAATCCAGTAATGTATCCAGGGAAGAGCATGAGAAATATGTCCAGTTTGTTAGTTTTGCTATATGGCAGATATGGAAGTTGAGATGTTCTATAGTGTTTGATAATGAAACAATTCAAATAGCTAGATTTGTGAACCAAGTAAATAAGGACATAGCTGAGTGGACTGAAAACTCTAGGAAATGTAGATCAGTAAGAACTTCTATGCATCAGACTAGGGATGTAATTCCTTGGAAACTGCCAGAAAATGGGTTTGATAAAATAAATTTTGATGCTTCTTTTTTGAAAGGAAATAATTATATGGGTATAGGACTGATGTTATTTTCTGCTGCAGGGAAATTTGGAGGTGCTCAATCAGTCGCTGGGATAGCTCAGGATGAAGAGCAAGCTGAAGCTCTAGCAGCACTGACGGCTATAAAGTGGGAAAAAGCTTCAGCTGCTGAAAGACTACATTTGGAGGGAGACTGCCAGAATGTAGTGAAAGCAATAAATGGAGAAGTAGAATGTGTTAGATTGACCAATAATAATGTAATTCAAGACTGTCGAAGCCTTTTAGTGAGTTTTAGGGATTGGAAGTGCACTTTTGTGCATAGAGAATCAAATGAAGTTGCTAATAGCTTAGCTAAGAAAGCTAGAATTGATAAAGTAAATCAATGTTGGATGTCAGATTTTCCTCTTTGGTTAAAGTCTCTAATCAGAGAAGAACTTAACGTTGTCTTACGTTAAATCTTATTTAATGAAATTTCTTTCTTATTAAAAATAAATAAATCATAGAGTTGTTGGGTCATTTATGACTCATTGCGGGTGGAACTCGGTTATATAAGGACTGAATGCAGGTGTGGTGATGTTAACATGGCAAATGAGTGCTGATCAATATGCTAATGCGACACTATTGGTTGATCAATTGAAAGTTGCAATCAGAGTTTGTGAAGGGTATGGAACGGTTCCTGACTCAGTTGAACTGGGTCGGCTAGTGTTTGATTCGATGAGTGAGAGTCGAACTGAGAGGGTTCGAGCTATAGAGCTAAGGAAGGCGAGCACTAATGTAGTTAAAAAAGGGGGAAGTTCATTCAAAGACTTGGACAGAATGGTCAGAGATTTGTCTGGGCTTAGCCTGAATTAGATACTTCAAATATACCGTAATAAATGAACCATAAGACAAGATGTTGTGTTCGATTAAGTATGCTTATATATCCGGTGTATTGTAGATGAAATGCAGACCTTTTATATTTGAATAGATATTCATACTCGTCGAGGAATGAACAAAGTAAATTCTTTTATATTAATAAGAAAAACCCGAAAAACATTGTGGTTTTGAAGTGGAAATATAGAGAAGATAAAGAGGCGGAGAGAAGTTTCTATTGATTAAGGTAAACTGTGTTACATAAATATATTCCTTTATATATAAGTAGGAAGAAGACCCTAGACACTATATTGGGCCGCACATCCATGGGCTACAAGCCCTATAACACTCCCTCTTGTGTGGTCCAGTAGAACTTCATATGTAGTGCTTCGAATATAGTTCTTCAAATGTCGTTCTCTCCTTGATGACTTGTGCCGAAATCAATTGCCTCATTAAAACTTTGACAAGGAAAAACCCAGTGGGATAAAACCTTGGTACAACTCTTCACATGTAGTACTTCACATGTTGTCTCGTATTTTACATGTAGTTCATCACATGCAATACGATCTTCAAGGACCGACAAGCCTAAGTTGATTGCATCGTTAAAACTTCGTCAGGCTAACCCAGAGGGGAAAAACATGAACTAAAGAAAAAGAGTACAATATTAGGTAAACTTAGAACATAGTTGGATGCGTATACGTCGCCTCATTAAAAACTTGACAAGAAAAACCCAGTGGGATAAAACCTTGACGAAGGGAAAAGAGTACAATGTGATAGATGCAAGTAAAGATGATCCGTTGCAGATGATCACTTTTCTCCATTGAAGTTGACTAGTTGCTTCACTACTCCTAAGGAAGAAAATCCTCATGGGAAAGACAGTAACCTTAGCTGGGAAATTATATTCCCGGTGTTTGTTGTTGTCTCATTAAAAACCTTGCCGAGTAACAAAACCCTGTGGGAAAAAGCAACCTCGGTGAAGGAAAATAGTTCAACATACCATTAGATGTTCCCCCTGATGTTAGACAATTTTTATTAGTCTAATGCAGTCAAAAGGAATTTATCACACTTTACTTGGGTGACTTCAGTGTTTATAAGACCATGTTGTTGATTCTGGAAGTTACGTTGCTTAACAGACTATCGCCTTTCATTCCTTTGATTCAGATATTTTTGGTAATATCAACGCGATCTTTATGTCTTCAACATTCAACATACTTGATGTTTTTAGCGTTGTCTCGCTAAAAACCTTGTCGAGTAACAAAACCCTTTGGGAAAAACTATTCTCGATCGAAGGGAAAAAGAGTACAACACAGCTTCAATTTCGAAGTAAAATATGTCGACATCATATCCTTGGATCCTCCCCCTGATGTCGGCATCTCCCCCTGATTACTTTCAGAGTTGTTCCAGACAGTTCCTTTAGTCATGTACTTTTCGAAACAGAATATTGGTACTGACTTAGAAAATAGTCTACCATATCTCTTCCTGATTACTTTCGTTGGAGAAGAGATTATTGTTCCTTCATAATCAACAACTTTTGGATTGCACTTTCATTAGCATTCCTTCTTATTTCTTTGTAGGGATAAAACAAATTTATGTCAATGGTTACTTTTTAAGTATATGATTACATTCAATATACTATTCCAATGACGTTGCGTTGGCGCTGAGCTATATCTAGCTAACAAGTTCACTGAGGATGTAACATTTGGTCGAGTACATTATGCTAAGTACAATTATGCGTCTATTATACTTAGATAAGGAAAGTTCATCTCCCGACACAACTTCTTCATCTTCCTTTAGACGAATTGTTCATTTATGTACATTTGGAACTCGACTAATCATGGGAGTTCTAGCAGGATGCATGCCCTTGTTAAATTTCCTGACAATGGACATATGCAAACTGGTGGAATAATATACCACAAGTTCGGTCTTCTAGTTCAAAACATAGATAAGATCAAGATTTCCCAGGATTTTCATCTCAAATTCAGATTTTAAATAACTTGTAAGATCTCTTATTCCATTAAGAGTACTTATCATGTCCATACCGTCGACATATATATCTATAATTCTGAATCAGGAACTTATTTAATACGCATGGCACAAAACCTTAGTTGTTTATCCCTTCCCAATCAAATAGTCACTTAGACGGGTATACCACATCCGCCTGATTGTTTAAATCAATAAGTGAGTGTTCCAGTATAACTGCAAACACACTCCGTGGTTTAGAGTCATCCGACTTGGGAAGCAATAGGCCATCATGCACTTTTGCAAATATCTTTGAGTCTAAATCTCCAGAGATATAACCACATCTACTATGTTTCAAGTTCTTTTGAAACTACCAAGCAAACTAATTAACTGAACATTATGATGTTCAAAAAAGTAAGCGATCCATGGGTTTGTGAGAAACCTCGCGCCACAAGGTGATTCTTTATACTTTAAGACTTCATTCTTCTCACTGCACTTTATGACAAATAACAAGATATGTCCCACGGGCTTTACACTTGGTTGGTTAGCACTACCACACCAAATACTCGTATATTTGTCAAAGAACTAAGTTCTACCTGGATTGCGTAGGCCAAATATGCTCTTTATTTGAAATTAATCAAAATAAAACATGGTCCGATCTCATTGTGCTCTACTTCTGGAGCAACTATTTATGGATTATATCATCACTGTGTGCGCATGATCCTTCAATTGACTCATGTGCATTCTCATAATCCGTCAGGATTTCATTGTTCTCTAGAATCATTTAAAACTTCGGAGCGTCCTCCCATTTGATTCATGGACATATTTAGATACAATCTTATGAGATGATTTCAGATGATATAATTAGGTTGTGCCTAACTCACCTATTTCCTTTCTAGGTGAGCACTGATCGAACCTAGTGGTCTCTTCATATTCCTTTATGGAGCCAAGGCCTCAACCACACTTCCACCAAGTGTAGTTGTAACACCATAGTTTACGGTGCATATCCTTTACTAAGGATTTTTAACCTTACAGTCACGTTTGCAGTTGGTATGTGTGATCTCGTCAGTTTAGCGATATAAGTGTACATTCCGAAAATCGATAATCCTTTTTTTTTTCACTTCACATTTCCATTTGTGGAGTATATGAGTCTATATGAGACAAAATGGGAACACACCATGACATTCTTGTCGTTCCCTCGAAAAATACTTTTTACTGTCTCCCCCTAACGACGGGAAGACTATCCCATTAGAGAGACTATCCGCAAATCAGCGGTAAAGAGATCGCCTGTTAAAAGGTTTAAAAATGCGGATAATCGTTGGAAATTATTGTCCAACATAGTCACTTAATCATTTTGATGACCCATCATAGTACGATGTCGAGTCGTAAGGGCACATATATAGTGCAACCAAAAATGCGTAAGAACACAAAATGTTAGGCTTATATCCAGTTACCAACTGGTACGCAAAGAATGGTTGACCAATTGTGGGTCTAAAACGAATAAGTGAAGATGCGTGTAATATTGCATATTCCCCAAGCAGTTAAAGGTAGGTTTGTACGCATTACCATGCCTTAGGTACCATCTGTAACCTTTGATGATAGCCTTTGTGAGACCATGAGGTATAGGATGCTCTGCATTGATCCTATTAAATACGCAATAACCATCAAGTCCTTTTGATGTACACTAGCTAGCATTTACAAGGGATGGTGATCCCTTACATGTATAATATGTGCTAGTAGTTTTCCAAACACAAAATTTATTGGGAACTATTACTAGTCCAAAATCTAAAAACTTTCACCAGAGCCATAAGTCACTTTAATGGTCCGCATTATGCATGAATATTTTTCTAAATTTCACCTTGTTTTCTTTGTAATATGGATTGTTTTCCATTTGCATCTTAGGATGGTCTCGATCCTGTTTTACTGAAGACTTTGTAAAATGAGTGATATGCTTTCTTACTTAAAAGTACAATGGGAATGGGGGGTTGTGCATCTAGTACTTTAGAAAACACTTATTGAGAGATATGCCGTCACTTCACATTCTGTCAATCTTTTTCCCGTTGTCTCGTTCACTCAAATAAAGTGATGTACGTATGTGTCATTTCAAAACGATCATCATGTCACAACCAAAGTTGCTTTTTGGTTATGCCCAAAGCCTGTATGAGTCAATTCCCAACATTTCATCGTCGGAGTCAATATGGATTCAATAATCCAAATGGTATAGTGATTGAATCATTAGTTTCTCTAAAATATATTTCCTTCCAAATATATTAGAGACTATAAAAGATGCAATCAATTACATTCTCATCACTGTGAGGTCCACATGATATCCATTTGCATGGGTTTCTTTGGAATTTAACAAGGTGTGATTATCTCTCGGTACATGTAGAGATTTTGTGACATCTTTGTTCTATCTTGAAAACAAATTTTGAGCAGTGCTGCTCTCGATGATCCAATCCTCATAGCATTATAAGGAAATAGTTTAAATTCCTTAAGATGGTGGGAGGGAAACCACTATATGTTAGACATTGAGTCTTGAGATATTAAATAAGTGGTGTGGCCTTATTACGTAACAAAAGTGGGATTCAACTCAAGTACTTTAGGGTGAATATATGTTACATTTCAGAGGGGATGATATATTTTTCATCCAGATATATCTCAAGTGCTATAGAGAATTTATGTCTCGTGGGAGTGATGTACTTTTCATTCCATAAGCGCATACATTGGATCTAGTTCAAATAAATAGTCAATTGGCTAGGCAAAGTTCTTCTTGTCATTAAAGTTAGATGCCTAAAGTATGACCTTCTTATGGAAATTGGTTGCTACCATGGTACCCGCATTACATTGCTTGTACCAATACCGGTAAGAAGATTCATTACCAACTCTTTGGTAAAATCTAGAATTACATCTTAGCTTTGTCCCATGTTCAATTGATACTTGTACTTTGGTGTCATTACTGCTGGGAAAAAAATTAAAAAAAAATACATCTTTGTCACATGATATATATATATGCCCCTTTTCACATGCTTTATATGAGTCGCTATGTTTAAACCTCATTACTTCGGGGTTCTTTCCATTTTCAATTTTGCTACATTATAGCTTAATTTGAGGAATTTATTTATCTCAACAGGCCAAGAAAATCTCACTATACATGTCAACCAATTACTGTAGGTTAAATAGATTACTAAAGATAGTTCTCTTGTTGTCATACTTTAACATATACTGGTTCGTTAGTATCATGAATAAAGTAAAGCAATGGAAATTTTCTGACTCATATCATCTTTTGTGAGTTCTTCCACAAAAATTGGAATACATGTGATTTTATTTGCAACGTATCTTTTGAAACAACCGACTCTTTAATAGTCGAGGAAGTGGATTACATCCCAAGGAACATTCAAATTTGGGGAGAAAATATCATGTACACAATAATGGTGCTTAAATACTTCTAAACCCCAAATAAATACATTGGAATCGAGTTGGTACAAAAGACATCATTTAACTATAGCCAATATCATACTCAAGAAAACAAAACAACATTTAGACCAAAATTCTTAATGATCAACAATCATAATTTAAATTGACCGTTTATATGATTAGGACTTATCTTAAAAAAAAAAAAAAAAAACCCGAACCAGGCATGTTCTAAAGAAAAGGAAATAAGCCCATCAGGTATTCAACGTAAAAGCCCGCATTAGTTTTAATTACATACCTCTTATATTGGTTCCCGCTATATTATACATACAGAACCGGAACAGCTATAGTCGCGCACCGCCCAAACACGGAACAGAACAGTCCACTGCTGGAACTGGATCAGAACTGGTTGGACCGGGCTAGACCAGAACTGGTTGGACTGGGTTAGACCGGAACTGGTTGGGTGGGGTGGACCGGACCGGTCTAAAAGTTTTTTTTCTATCACGCATTTTCCTTTCTCCTCAGAACACGAACGGCCGCCATCGCTCGCAAAGATTTTCTTTCACGCAGATCCAAAAGTGCCTTTTTCAATAAATCCTATTAATCTAATCCTATTATAATCTAATAGGATTGAAGAAGTACAAACAGATACGGCGATTTTTGGACATCCACGGGTGCGGAGATTTTTGGACATCCATTCGTTCTTTTGATATTCAGAGACATAAGGATCCAAAATTTGTGCAAACAAATATGAAGATCCGTAATCACATTTGTTGATAATGAAACTCTTTCGTAAAAAAAATCAACGATTCCAACTTTAGCTTCAAGGTAGAACTCGTGCATGATAACGTTTTGCATTGGAAATATAGAGAAGATAAAGAGGCAGAGAGAAGTTTGTATTGATCAGGGTAAACTGTGTTACATAAATATATTCCTTTATATATAAGTAGGAAGAAGACCCTAGACACTATATTGGGCCGCACATCCATGGGCTACAAGCCCTACAACATGTGGTTATTTACTTTGAGTGTTCTATTTTTCAAGAGTAATATTTTCATTGTGTATGTCAGCCTTGCTTTCAAGATAATATTAACATGATTTTTAGTTTTTTGGTGCCATCAACATATCGCCAACCCCCCTATAAAAGCATGGATAAGAACAGATCGAAAGGATAGAAAAGACAGACAACAAGTTCACAGGCGGACCCATGTACGACTCTAAAAATGAATTGCATCACAAAAACAAAAAAAGAGGTAACAATTTACTGTTCAAATACACCTTTTAGATGGCATACCACATGATGAGCTATGTCGTCTTTTATTGTAAGAAGTGACTTTGTAGATCTGTCATTTTTAAAATTTTGACCAGAACACTGAAGCCTCCTGCACCCAAGAAGATTGGGGTTGAGATTCTAAGATATTTTAATGAGGCATTGTTAGAAAAATTAGCATGGAGAATGATTCATGAAAAAAATGCAAAATGAATCCAGCTACTACAAGCTCGCTACTTCAGGAATGTTGATCCTTTACATGGAGAGATTAAGAAAAACGTAACATGGATTTAGAATGGAATTCAAAGAGGATTGGAATGGATTAAAAGCTTTCATGTCTGGGAAGTTGGTAATGGTTCTAAAATTAAGGTTTATCAGAGTAATTGGTTTAGTGAAGGGACTGCTCAAAAATTTTGGTTCCCTGTCTCTAATATTCAGAAGCCTAATTTTCAAGTTTCAGATTTCATTGATCATGAAAATTGAGTATGGAGAACAGATAACATACGACACTTTTATTCTAGTGAGCAAATTTCTAAGATTGGGGATATTATGATACCTTAACAACCACCGGAAGACAAATTGAGATAGTCTTTAACTAAAAATGGTCAGTTTACGGTTAATTCAGTGTATCAGGCTATCCTACTGCAGAATTCTACTCGGGTTGTTTCTAAGCAACAACAAAATATGTGACTTATGATTTGGCATATTGAGGTTCCATACAAGTGTCAAATGTTTATGTGGAAAACTGCTAAAGATATATTACTGGTGGCAGCTAGGTTTCAGCGTGTAGCGAGACTAGAGAATTCTCAGTGTGTAATGTGTGATCATATTCTGGAAACTATAGAACATTTGTTGCTTTACTGCCAATTTCCTCGAGTTATATGGTCTGGGTATCTAATATAATTCTTCAAGAAGCTCACAAATTCAGTACCATACAAGATTGGATTATGTCTTGGACTCATAGAAATAACTTTGTTTCAATTGCAAGAAGGGAGATGCTTAACTTGGTTGTGATAACAATGTGGTTTATATGGAAGAATAGATGTTTGCAAATCTTTGATGGGAAACTTTAATCACCTAGGGTTGTTGTTCAGCAAATATGTAAGTTTTGCCATGGCTATAAGATTTGCATTTACCCACGTAATTTACATAAGGATAAAATTTGCACTCATTCATATCATAGCCATGCATCTAAGTATACATCAGTTTCTTGCACTTGCATTATAAACTATTGGCATCCTCCTCCATTTAATTGGTTAAAGGTTAATGTTGATGCTTTCATTATGCTTAACACTAATAAAGCTGGTGTTTCTTTTGTGGTTCACAACCATTCAGGAGAGTTCTTGGAATCCATGGCCTGGACATTAAGAGCAAGGGATATAGATCGAGCTGAAGCTTTATCTCTGCTTATGGCTGTTCAATGGATAAAGGCTAAGAATATCAGTTAAGTAATCCCGGAGGGTGATAATAAAGCTATAATGGAGGCATTAAGAAAGAGTCAGCTGGAGTCTGTCAGGTGGGAGGAAGAGTATCTTTTGTTTAAGTGTTTAAGTTTAATTAATAGTCTGAATGAAGTTGAAGTCGTGTTTAGTCCTAGAATTTGTAACAGGGTGCCTAATGCCCTGGCTAAGTATGTTAGAATAAATGAATGTCAGCAAAAGTTTACTGAACCTCCAAGGGTTATCATACCTTTCATCCATAAAGATAAGTGTGAAATGGTTGTTAGATAAGAGAAGGGGATGAATTCTGGTAGTATGTAAAGAAGTCTGTTCTTTCTTGGTCTGTTATTCAGTTGGTTATGTTTGGTCAGTTCATAGTTGATCTGTTGTGGTCTTTCAATGGTTGTACTGTGAGTTTTGTTTAAATAAAAGCAACTTTATATTTTTTTAAAAATAAAATAAAATTGGGGGCTGAGATATTACAACAGAATATTAAAAACTTAATAGTTGGCTTCAATAAAAATGTTATTTTATTCACACCTAGCATTATCCTCTCGCAATTTAATCCTTCTAGAGAGACGCCAAAAAAACTCTCTCTCAAAACCGACACGGAACAAAATTAGGTGACGTGGGCCCCGCAACACCAGGAACCAGCAGTGTGTGGTCGGTTTAAGCAGACGTTTTTTTGTTGTATGTTTAGCATTTTCGCTCACAATTTGACTAACTCCTCCTTTGTGGGGTATGTTGGAAGTGTTGAAGGCTGACAAGCATATGGGTTTCGTGGTGAAGAACCGCATAACGCAACTACGCATAGGGTGAACTCTACATGCTAATATATATATATATATAGCAAAAGATCCATAATTGATCCCATTTACACATGAAAGATTAATTATGGTCAACATAAGCTTAATGCCTGACCTTGTCGATTGACACTAAAAGATAAAAATGGAAGAAAAAAACCAAAGAAAACAGCGTTGTCGTATAAGCGTATACGGAAGAACATATTATAGATGGGTTGTAGTGCTTCACATATAATGCTTCAAATGTAGTGCTTCAGATGTGGTTCATCAAATCTAGTTTCTCTCCTTGATGACCACTGTATCTAAGTCAATTGCCTCATTAAAACCTCGCCAAGAAAATCCAGAAAGACAAAACGTGAACTAAGGAAAAAGAGTACAACACTAAAAAAAACTTTGAACAGTTCTGGGCTCGCATATGTTGCCTCGTTAAAAACTTGACAAGGGAAAAACCAAGTGGGATAAAACCTTGACGAAGGGAAAAGAGTATAACGCGATAAGTCTAGAAGTATGTCTTTTTCAAATACTAATATTGATAAGCAATAGTATTGTCAGTACTACTAGTTGACTAGTGGCGGAAACTGTTGCGATGCAATCCTTGCTGAATTGTGCTGATTCTAGAAGTGGTTTCATTTGAGAACTATCGAGTTTCATTTCTTTGATTCTGATATTGTTCAGCAATATCAATGCGATCTTCAAGTATTCAACATTTAACATGTAGTTGGTGTAGTTATGGTTGTCTCGCTAAAAACATTGTCAAGTAACAAAAACCTTGTGGGAAAAACTAATCTTGATCAAAGGGAAAAAAAGTACAACACAACTTCACATTTTGAAGTAAAATATGTTGACATCATATCGTTGGATCCCCCCTCTGATGTCGGTATCTTCCTCTAATTCCATTCAGAGGAGCTTCCAGACAGTTCCTTTAGTCATGTGCTTCCTAAAGTGAATATGGAATGATTAGTAAATAAGTCAGTCATGTCTCCTTCTGATTACTTTTGCGGGAGAAAATATTATTGTACCTTCATAATTGGTGTGATTGTGAAAGTGGTAAATAGAATTCGTTCACTTAGATGTAAAAAATGATTTTTAGACTTTGTAAAACTACAAATAGAAAACTCAAACAAAAGTTGATATCAAGATTATAAAGAGTACTGAGACTAAAGATTCCACCATTCTCCAATTTTTAAGTGATTTAATCAATCATAATCATGTAACTCATATATTCAAATTGATTCTAAAATATTGCTAATAAGTATATTCAAAATAATAGCTGTGAATCACAAGTATGGAAAATCAAAATCCCTTGACTAAGCATGCACCATCAAGAGAAAACACAACTAGTTAATAAAAATCGTTATTTCAATTTTTATTCAATGCAAATAATCATAACAAATTACAAAAAATTAATTAAATAGAAATTACCACATAAATATTGGAAATATGACTTCCTATGTTGCCTCAGGAATGGGGTTTACCTCCTCATATTAGTTACTTGCTCAAAATAATGATTCATGGCTCAAAATGTGTTTACAGAGAAGAGTAAAATAATAGAAAACAGAGAAACTGCAACGTTTATAAGCATTGCAGAACTCAGTGTTACAAAAAACAATACAAATAAACTGTCGTAGAAACAACAATCGCTCAGCTGAAAATATGTGACGGTTAAAGAAAGACAATTCTCAACCTCTATTGTTCTTCTTCTGCTCGTGCTGAAATCTCCTCTGCAACTCAATTCTAATCCTCTGCTCTCCAAACTCTCTGTAAAACTTTTTGTGACTCCCCACAACCTTATATACACCATAGACCTTATGTATCTCGTAAAATTCTTTGGTTTATCTAAAAAAAATTTCTTCCCTACCAAGCTACGAGAATTCCTCTTCTGATTTTGTTTAAGAGTCTTCTGTTTTATCCAAAACTCTCTAGAGCTCCCTCAATACTCGATCAAGACTCACTTCAGTTAAATCCTGGCATAAAATCCTCTCGCAACTTCCATTTTAAAACCAAAAATACCCGAGAATATATGCAACTGCTTGTTTTCTTTCCATCGGTTGAACATCCATTTTTTTCTTTCGAATCTCAAGCATTTACCAACCCTGTTTGTTATAAATAAGTCAATCCATAATCCAAATAGTGAAGACAATCCTAATAAAATTCCTCCAAGTGAAATCCAGAAAAGTATGCAGAAAAAGATGACATTTTCCCGCCAAAATTCTTTTGAAGAAGGTGCAATGCCCCTATCCAGAATGAGGGTGTCCTTAGCACTTGTCCAGGGGTGCCTTTATCAATTTTTTGGGGTGCCTTTAACACTTTTTCAAGCCAATTTTTCCTCAAAAGTTTATTTCTCAAAAACATATAAAATACTATAATAAGTACAAAATTGAGTACTAAAATATAGAGAATTGAGACAAATCAGACACAAAAATGTGTTTATTAATTACCCTCAAACTTATTATTTGCTAGTCCTCGAGCAAATCTAATCTAGAAAATACCATATTTCTTCTTTAAGAGCCTAAAAGGTTTATTACAAATATGCGAGCAATTATTATTAATGATAGCTCGCGGTGTCCTTAAACGTGCAAGTATGTTGTTTTTTCAAAACTCAACCACAACATTGTGGTCATTTTTTTTGCATGCAATCGCCTCAACCCACTTAGACACATATTCAAAAACAACAACAATGTATAGGTTATCAAAAGAATTAGGCAACAGACCCACAAAGTCAATAACCCAAACATCAAATACCTCAACAACTAAAATAGGGTTCAAGGGCATCATGTTCCTACGGGAAACAATTCCTAATTTCTGGCAACGCTCACAAGTAACATAATAATGGTGGGTATATTTAAACAATGAAAGCAAGTATAATCCACACTGCAATATCTTAGCACTAAAGTGACCCCTAGAAGCATGATCATGACAAAAGGAAATAATGCTGGACTGGTAACTCTCAAGTACACATCTCCTAATAATTTGATCTGGACAATACTTAAACACATAAGGATCGTCCCGAAAGAAGTGCTTAACCTCA
Source organism: Papaver atlanticum (assembly GCA_023531105.1). Taxonomy (NCBI): domain Eukaryota; kingdom Viridiplantae; phylum Streptophyta; class Magnoliopsida; order Ranunculales; family Papaveraceae; genus Papaver; species Papaver atlanticum. The sequence goes on from JAJJMB010014022.1 coordinate 13,379,232, forward strand.
GCCAAAAATCTAAAATGATCCTATTTACCCGAATGTGGAGGCATTTGACCAGTAACAAGATAGTTCACTATTTTCGCATACCAAGGTAATTTGGAAATAAAAGTTGTTCATCAGGAAAACTATCCCTCACCGGAGGGAAATCGTCGAGGAAATCCACGACAAGCCTAGACAAGTGGTCTGCTATTATATTTTCGACACCCTTTTTGTCTCCAATCTCTATAATAAATTATTGCAACAAAAGTATCCATCCAAAATCAATCTAGGTTTAGTATCCTTTTTGGACAGAAGATACTTCAAAGCAGCATGATCAGTAAAGGCTATGACCATAGAACGAAAGAGATATGATCTAAACTTGTCTAAGTAAAAAACAATAGCTAACAATTCCTACTCTGTGGTGGTATAGTTTAGTTGGGCATCATTCATAGTTTTGCTGGCACAATAAATCACATGAAGTAATTTATTTTGTCGATGTCCTAACACAACATCAATAACATAATCTGAAACATCACACATGATCTTAAAGGGTAGATTCCAGTTCGAAGCCTGGACTATGGGGGCGATAGTGAGTAAGTCTTAATTTTCTCAAAAGCCTCTAAAAAAGCATCATCAAAGACAAACTTAACTCTTCTAAAGATAGTAACAAATCCACCAGAGGAGATATTCTCCCTTTAATCCCGCGTACTTTCTTCTTTTTTTAGGTTAAACACCCGATATATCTTCCTTCCCTGTATCATCGAGATATTTATGGGAACTTTTTTTTTTTTTTTTAAGATTTTTATACACCTACAGTTCATGTCTTGTCGCTACAACTTCATCCCAATCCATTTGCACGAATAACTCGCAAAAAATCTCCCCAAAAATCATCACAGAATCTTCGTATATATCTCCAACCCCTGTTTTATCGTGAACCAATTATCTAGCCCAATCTACTCCGTTTAATCACTTACACTAGCCCTGTTTAGCCAAATTTAGTCCAACATGACAAAGATCTGTGATTGAATCTCTTTACAACAGCTTCATAACTCGAATTCAAGTTCTGTTCATGACTGCACATGTTCCCGCCAAAACCGTATTTTTGAAATTAAGAAGGAAGTGGACGCCACTTATCCAGTATAGGGGTGCCAATAATAATTGCACTGGGGGGGTGCCCTTAACCAATATTTGTGTGCCTTTAGTAATTTTTCTAGGGTGCAAATATCACCTAGGGCGTTTCCAACATACTTCTGGGGTGCCTTTAGTACATCTTCTGGGTGCCTTTAACAATTTTCTTCGGAGGTTCAAATGTTACTTTTCGAGCCAATTTCCCAGCAAAAGCTTATTTTTTCCAAAAATACCTATAAAGACATAAAATACCAAAATAAGTACAAAAATGGGTACTAAAAATATAGAAAATCGCAATAGATGAGCTGCAAACATGGGCCGAAAACATACAACAAACATAATATCTATTGCAAAAACTTACCAAATAAAAAAATCAATAAGATGGTCTTGGGGAGTCCAATGCTGCCCCACATTACCTAGTTACTAAGTGGCGTCGGAATAAGACTGGTATGATTTAAAAGATTCTAAAAAACTGATGAATAAAATATAAGTTTTGAGGTAAAAAGAAATCAACCGGAGCACCTTTCATAGGTTAAGCCCTAAGAGAACGAATACTTGTAGATGAACTAATTAAACGTAGGATGTAAGAGACATCAAGGACAACCATAAGCTACTGTGAAACTACAACACAATAGAAACGAAGATGAAAAAGCAAAGAAGAAAGTAGAATGATAGGAAAGTTTACGAACTCATAAAGTAGTTCGCGAACTCGGTATGCAACTTAGAGCTTTGGGTACTTCTTGCGCAAACATAGTGTGTTGCACAATTAGAGTTTTTTGCAACATCAAATGCGATAATTATTATGAAATTCCCTTGTTGAAGTCCTAGTTTGAAAACATTCAAGAACAAGTTTGGACTCGGAACTTCACAAGATAATAGTAGGAAGCTCATTCTGTGATATGATTGTTCCTTGTACATCATCAATTTCTAAAGCCAATGACATTATCTCGAAAGAATGATAGGTGGAAACAATGATTCAAACTAGAATCATGCTTCACTTACTTTTGTTGATAAATTTTTCGCTGATATCTTCGAACGATCTTCAGTATTTTGTCTTAAAGGGTACTCGGTGAATTTTGAGATTCAACTACCTAATCTAATCCTAGTCCAAAACGAACTTTAGTAAACTTAAACCAATAAATAGCTTTGGCCATACATATAACATTGACAAACACTTGTGGGTTCAACCAAGCAGTCCTCTAACAAGCAACATGGTTCAAGACACCAACAAACGCTGGCAATATAGGATCACTAGGGTTAGGAAATAACTGATCCTTACTATAAGTTTCAAAATCCACATAAGCATTATAATCAGAATATGTTACCTTTGATGATGAGTGTCAGTATCAAAAGAAACAAATTATCCCCTTCTTGCTTATATTCCATATCAGGTTGTGCAGGCACTGATAGTAACATTTTCTATTAAAGTATTACATCGGTTTCTTCTTGCAAGACAACAACTTGTTGTTAAGCATTTTCAAAAGCATCAAATTCATTTAGGCTTAGTTTGGTATTGCTGTGCTTTCTATAAAAGCGTTTTTCTATTGTGCGTTGTCGTGCTGTGCTGTGTAAAAAAAAACAGTTGAACGTTTGGTAAAATATAAATTAAAGTTAAAGCTGATTAAAAAAACGATCCAATTATGTTTGGTAAAATATCAGTTTCAACTATCATTATTGTATCAAATGACAAAAACATGTATATCTCTAAAAATAATTTTACTCAATTTTATTAGGTTTAAAAACAATTAAACTTTTTACTATTATATATAATATTAGAATCAATAACTATTATTTTGATTGTTAAAATTTTTTATTTTACTTTACCACTTTTTATTATGTATAAAACTAAACTAAACTAAACTTAAGTATTAAGTATTTTATTTTATTTTCATTATTAATAAATTAAAACAAAAAGTTTAATAAAATGGCATATAAAATAATGTGAAAAGAAGTATATAAATTAAGGATATTTTTTTGGCATTTATAAAATAAATTGGGGATAGAAAAGTTAAACCAAGCATTAAATTTAGGTGGGACCAAAGCTTATGCTTTTCTAGCTTTTAAAAGCTCTTCCTCCCAGCTTTTAGAAATTGGGGAATTTTGGAAGTGTTTTGGATCAAAAGCACTTCCAAAATCTTTTACCAAACACTAATGTCAAATATTAATACCATATATACATTTTGAAAGTGCTTTTTGAAAAATAAAATCATTACCAAACCCAGCCTTAGTTTGTGCCAACGCCACAGAAACTATAAAAGATGAATGTGAACTTATGAAATTCAAATGTAACCAGTTGGCATATCTTGTATTATTTTCGGCATGAAACCCAAATCTAATAGGCTCACAAAATCTGATTTTGGCATTTGAAATTTTACCACCATCTCTTATATTAGAGATATTGAAATAGATTATTCCTCTAATATTAACCAAATAACGTCTGAGGTTTAAACCAGAAGGTTGATGACTTCCTTGAGCTACCCACCTTAGACCTCTCATAAACCCGACCCTGCTATGTAATTCGCAACCCAAGTGATACCTATGGATGAATCTTGAAGCAGCAGTGTAACACCATTTTCATTTTCTATTTCGACTTTTTTCCCTTTTGGAATCTTACTTGGTTTTTAACCCTCATTTAACTGGGGGCTAGCTGTTTTAAAAGGGGCTAGTGATTAAAACAAAATATGGTCATTGTGAAATAATTCCGAAGATCCCTTAATCTGTAAATTTTTATAATGAGAAAGCTGCCCCATGTTAATTAAGGTTAATCTTGTTTATTTAGGAGTTAGTTATTTTTGTTTTTATTTTTATTTTTTGTTTCTGAACTCTTTTCCTTAAGATTTACATGAAAAATCATCAAGGTACTGAACTACAACCGTGACGACTTTTCTATAGGTAAAAAATAATGAATATTTTCATGATAAATCGGCATGGTTTATAAATTTGTACCATAACGATTTAAAAGAGCCGTTGTGACCTATAGTTTAAAAGAGACTACAGTTTAAAACTGTGAACTTTTTTTACTTTAGAATTTAAATGAGTTGTGATGGTTAAAATTATGATGATAATGAATGTAACTAAAAATTATAGAAGTCCATTTTGTTTCAAGATTGGAAAGAATCATCATGGTTGAAATTCAAAACCAAGGCAACACAAAATAGCGTCCCAAATTTTCATGTAGAATTGTCATGGTCGATAATTTATACCATGACATCTGGAAAGAGTCGTTAAGGTTTATACATGACGATTTTTTATGTTTAATTTTTGTTTTAAATTTAAAAGAGTCGTCCTGGTTAAAATTTAGAACGATGATGACTGTAATGGATATTATACTAACCTATTTCTATTTTCAAAATTGACAAAAGTCGTCTAGTAAAAAGAATAAAAACAAATTGTTAACCATTTCTATTGTTTTTATTTTTTCATCCAGAAGTTAAATGAGTCGTCATGGTTGTGGTTTATTGACCATGACGACTGTGAATTTTTCTTTTAATGAAAATTGTAAAAAAAAAAGACAGATTATTAAAAAACAAAGAAAATATTGTAAAGAAATTATAAAATATATTAAAATAACAAATATAATTTTCATTTATTAAGATATTTAAGAAAACTAAATTACAGAGTTTTTAGTTGGCAGCCGAGCGACAAGCTGGGCACCAACCCCGCAACACCCAATTTATGAAAAATAAAACTACCTAGACCACTACCAGCATCATGGCTAACTAAACAATTCTTCAGACGCTTGAGAAAAAAATACAGTATCTTCACTAAGCTCCCCTAAAGTAGTGAAAGCTTAAACACCCAAACCATAACCATGCGAAACACATTCATTCAAGTATTTAGTACGTTTACGTGAAATTGCTTTCGAAATAGCCTGGCCTGGGATGAAAACACGAACTCCATCACCAGTAAAGGGTGAGACACCTGTGACATCCATACACACGTCCTGGATGTTTTCCCAGTTGAGAACAAGGATGTACGCTGGACGTAAATCCTTGTTATTATCTGACAAAAAATCTAAAGCAACTTCTTTGCGTGCAGGTACACCAGATTTGTAACAAATATTCGCAATTACATCACGAACTAAGTCACGACGGAACTTTAGTCTAACGTCTTTAGCACAATGGAGCGCATGATCACCAAAAATATCCATAGGCCTATTGCAACAAGAGCACAACCCGTCTTCAACAAACAAAGGGATACCAAAGCGATATCAAACTACTGCTCTGAACTTTCTGGGACCAAGGCACTGATCTAACCCACTGATAGGAACAACCAAAAGGTAATCTTGAGCATGTTTGATCTGGTTACATTGCCACAGAATGGAGTCTCTTGCAGATAATGTAAATTGGACAGGGATTTGCTTCTTAACTGCATCAAAATAAGTGACTTCCAGGGAGTGCATAAAGGGGGGGGGGAGTGTCATCGACGCAATAAGTAGAAGGCAAACTACATGCCTGAATGAATTTCTGAAAAGCCGACTGATAGGAAGCACCATTATCCGTTGAGAATGAGCTACCAAGTATCACCTTCCGCACCGAAGTAGTCTTCCTCTGGGAGGCAAGATAACAGTAGGTGCGAGTGTCTGCCATAGTATATATGCCAAGACCACCAACTTTGATAGGAAGGGTGACCAGTCTCTGTTGCAAAGGCCCAAACCCAGCTCCATCTGCCGTGATCAAAAGCCTTTACATACTTGAGTAAGTGATCGTCAAAGAGGTCGAAGGCCTGTTGCAGAGCTGCCGGATTGGTGGTACCCATAGAAAAATATAATCTGAATACACCGACGCAGTTACGGAGTAACAACATCTCACTTTGGGGATCCTTGAGTTTTTTGATAGCGGACATTAGCTGAATAGTCTTATTTACCCTACTAAGCACCATGTCACTCATGAAATCCAAATCCAAACTCACAGGTCCACCCAAAAGCTTAACTCCCTTGCTAGGCCTACCAATATCCTTGGGGAAAACACCTACATCAGTGCTACGTGGATCAAGTGTAGGCCAAAAGACCTCAGTTTTCTTGATATTGAGATGTAGACCCCTACTCGGTCCTTCAGATTCTATAATACTCAAAGCTTTGGCAACCTCCATCGTGTCATCGATGATAATGCTATCATCAAGGTACCAGGCATGCAAATCAAGCTTACAACGAGAAGCAATGGACTTCACAAAGGGGTAAAGTGTCAAAGCAAACAAAAGGGGACCGAGAGGATCACCTTGTTGAACACCGAGCGTATAAGACAAGATGTATTGGTCAAAGTAAAGTCTAGCAGGCCTGGCGTAACATAATTCTACCCAACGAGAAATACCTGGACAATGAAGCCGGACCTCCCTAATAAGATGAGACATGCTCACCATGTTGAACACATTCAAAAAGTTAATAAGCAACATTGACATCCTATCCGAGTGACCTTTCAACTCCAGCAAACCATTGACAGCGTGAAGTATATTCTCTCCTCCCACCAGCACACCAACACCAAATTGATAATCCCCTAAGTAACATGTCATGTCCTTACCAGCTGAAATAAATAAATAAATATAATAATAAAAACACGACAACCTATTTAACTAATGTAATAGTATGCTGTTGGATCTTAGTTTGTTACGCTTCCAATTAATTTCTTGTAATTATACTCTATATAAAAACATGATTTTATAATCAAAATAAATATATAATTAAGATGACAATGTCATGATCTCAAGGGTTATGATTTTTTCTTCTTCTTTCGAAGCGTACCCTCTCCGGAACAAATTACTCCCTCATGGCGGCGAATACCCCTCCTTAACGTGTAATGGAGGTCGCCAACATAGGTCATGGACCTTTTTGATCATCCATACATTGCTCTAGTCTTTTTATTACATTTAGACACCCCTTATCCAGGATGAGACTAAAATTGACAGCCCTATTTAAAACAGCCAGCCCCAGCTAACCGAGGTTCTTAACCCAGGTGATATCTTTTCATGCCCTAGTTTCTCTGTAAGAATTTCAACTACTGCGAAGCATTTCTTTTTTGAGTTTTGTTCCCCTTCCTCTGTGTAATGTTGTGTTTGATAATTTTAGGTGTTTGTTTATGGCAGGTTGTAGCATAATAGTGAAACTGTTATCTGGTTTTTCTCAAAGAATCGAATATGCAGGTGAGCTTCGATTCTACTCTTCTTTAGCTAGCCTATTAATTGTATTATTTTCCGAACAAGTATGATATTTTACTCTAAGATTGTACTTATAAACCCCAATCCATACTGTAATCCATAATTGGTGATAAAATCCTTCATTTTTTTTTTTCTTTGTTTCTTATAATATAGGGAATCTTCGTTGTTTTGATTTCCGTCATAAACCCTAACTTTGCTTAGAGTTGGAAAAAGATGAAGAAAGATTAAAAAGAAAAAAGCCTATCGGGTTTCTAGTTTAAACTCAAACTAGTTACATGGGTAATTTCTATTTGTTACTTCCCTTTCTATTGAGTTGTTAGCAAGATTTGTTCTGTTACTGAATGGTTCGACCACTATTTGAGCAGAAGCTTGAGTTGAGTTGTAATTTATTAGTTGCCTTTTTGCGTGATATTGGTTATATATAAGTGATTTTCACCTATATATGGGTGGTGTTATTCATGCTTTAAGTTTGTTGGAATTTTATGGATCAAGTTTTAATCCTCTCCACCCTTTCTGGATCCATAAAATTCCAACAAAGGCAAGATAATAGACCTTAAAACTTATTTAGTTTGAAATTTCTCGGTTGCTCCCCTAATCTATGACTTACTTAAACACTGCAAGCTTGTAGACTATATAGATATATGACTGTTAAAGCTCTGGAACGAAGGAAAAAATATTCATGAAAGTGTATTATGTTATGTGCATGCAGATGGGTTAGAGCATCTGAAACAAGAATAATTGGAATTCTATCAATATTTTTTTTTTTTTTTTTGGTAATCTTTATACTCGAGCGTTGTGGTTATTATACATTGATTACTGCAGAAATTGTACATCCTCTCCCTGTCTAATTCTCTTAATGATCAATGCTTTCTTGTTTATTTGGTTCAGGCAAGTGATAGGTTCAACATCAATTCCCAGCTTGAGCATCTTCAAGCCAAGTATGTTGGAACAGGCCATGCTGACTTGAACAGATTGTAAGTTCCAACTTCCTTGATAGCGTATTAATAGCTCTTTATGTAGACTTATTTACCTCCTGTTGACGATTGTTCCTTTTTTTTCTTCTTTATTTAGTGAATGGGCAGTGAACATCCAGCGTGATAGTTATGCATCTTACGTAGGTCATTACCCCATTTTGTCTTATTTCGCCATTGCGGAGAATGAATCAATTGGAAGAGAGCGTTACAACTTTATGCAGGTATTTACATAGAGTTTTATGTTATCTTTTCTTATAATTTATTTATTCTCTCCGTATTTTTGACTTTGTTGATTGACGGGATTCAATATTAGTTAAAATGTCTGATTTACACCTTTTCTTCCTATGCTATTACGTCTTCATTTTAATGTCTACTCTGTTTAACCAGTTTCATCTGTCAATTGTTGAAACATCATATTCATTGATTGTTCTTTATGTTATGTGTGCATGCTATAGTTTTACTTGACCAATGCTAGCATGCATGGAGAGGTGCATAATCGATTGACAAGAACAACTTTCTATAGCTCTCTGTCTTTAATACCAAGAATGAGTTTTATTCCTAGCTGTGGTGCTAGCATATGTTGAAAACTGGTGGATAACACCTGTGGACTTGTCAATGAGCCTTCTTATTGACCCTCTTCAAATAAAAGCGTATTTTTATTCATTTCTCCGTGTAATCAAAGCTTTTATTTAACCTTTTCAACGATTCATCTTGAGTACTACCATCTTACTTTAAGTTTAACAAATGTCAGAACTTAGACCAACTCTGGTTAGTCTGGCCTGAGTATTCTTAACAACAAACTGGTTCCATTATGGGAAACATCTGGACCTAATAGTTGGTTAATTTGTCAATTGTTGAAACTTTTTGGACATATTAGTTATTTTAATGTTACATTTGCATGTTATAGCTCTGCCTTGGCAGGCATTGTCAGATAACGTATTATGCTAAAAATAACTCAAAATTATTGCCTCTCCCTAGATTATCCTGCTGATAAAATTTCCAGACAAACTGTTGATAAGCAACATGTCAAACCAATAAATATCTTGAAACCATTTTTGTTTCGTTTAGGAACCTTAGTGTCTCTATCTCTGTTTTCTATAGCCAAACTGAGTTTCATTCCAAGCTGTCCTGCCAGCGTATGTTGGAAATCTGGTGGATGACATCAATGGACTCCAAGGGTCTCTCCAGGTTCTCCTATGCTATCGTTTAGCTTTTATACGTGTGTTTGTTTAACCAAGTAGTGTCATTTCTCTTTCCATGCTAACCTTGTCAACTTGTAATTTTTGACGTCATCTGGTACTTGTGATTATCTGCTTCGCAGTTTATGTTACCATAATATTTTCATTCAGTGCTTATGAAATACTGATATTTGGTCATATCTGATGTGCAAGGTTTTTGAGTTTCCGTTAGAATACAATCTCGTGGAGAATTTTTATTTTGATTTACCGCTAATCTTTTTAATAAGGAAAACTTGCTATTTTCGTCAGTACAGATATTATGACTAAGACTCGTGTATTAAAATGTGCAGAAAATGCTGCTGCCCTGTGGTCTGCCCCCAGAACGAGAAGAAGATTAAGAAGTGTCTTTACTGGTGTCGAGATAAAGAAAAAAGAAAACAGCTTAGCCCCATCCTTACAATGCCCACCTGCATATGTATTCAGACCATTTCATTGACTGTTTCTGTTGACTGTTTCTGTTGACTGGATCTATTTTATCTTCAAGGTGTGTATTCTGAATGTTTTCTGTATTTCCTATATGGGTGATGTTTAAAGTATCTGCTCATTGCTAATTAGACATGTTCGAATTAAATATACAAAAATGTCTTTCATATGCAGGATGCTCATCATTTGCATTACATGTGAAATTTTCTAGATGATCTGAGACTGGGTTATTTATTATTTTATTTTTTTTAATCGAGACATCTGTGTGGTCAATGTGGGTTATCTCGATTATTGTATGATGTTATCATGGGTTCTTGAACTCACAAAAGTACTGATTCTGCAAATCCCTTGGAAAATGCTCCTTCCCTGTAGTTGTCATCGGCTACCATTTTGCTATTCCCAGAGAATGGACTTGATTTGTTAAGCTTGGCTAATGTTAGACCAAATTAGTTAGGCGTAGCCGAGTTTTCCGAACCACGAAACCGAGTTTTCCGAACCACAGAGTCATCACAAACTGATTCCACAGTTGAAAGCATCTAGACCCAAAAGTTTTTAAAACTGTTGCCCTGACTAATAAATTCCTTAACCTGTTTCTCATCTTCATATGAACTGAACCATTAGTGGCTCTTGGATGCTAATGAGCCGACAAACGTGCTGCTCAACTAGTATGCCAATCCTTAGAACTTCTCTACCGCTATTGCAGTCCTACCATAGAGCCGCACCTTGGCAGTTTACTGAATCAGAGGGTTTTGCCTCTCCGCTGATTCAATTATACCTTGGATATTTTTTTAGAAGTAATAAAGATGGTAAAGATGGTACAAAAATGTTCGTATATCTTGGTCATTTTTCACTGTTAAGTGTACGTCAAATTACTCAAAAACAGATGATACTATGCAATTCAAAATACTTTCAAGCTGGTAGATGAAAATTGAGACGCCTTAGCCAAACTGAATGAAGTATCATGTGAAAAACATCAAAACGTTGAGCTGGGCGATTAATAGTAAAATGTCGTTGAACCTGTGCGACCCTCTTCTGAAGTTGAAGGTACTTATCATCTGATATTGATAGTAATATAGTTTTCAGTTCTGGTATCTGTTCGATTGGAATCTGCACTGAAAACTGGCTCCAATCAAGTACATCACTGAATGGAAGGACGTAGTGATCTGAAAGAATCACCGGAACACAACTTGCATGGATCGCTTCAACCACTCTAGGACTCGCGACTTCATACCCGCTTGGGCACAAACAAAACTTGCTTTGAGCCATCAATTCACCATAATCCTGTCCTTTAGGAAGATATTCATGAACTTGTAACTCGTTGTCTTTGTCTTTCCAGTGCTCCATTAGCTTCTCTCGTATGGTTCCATGAGCACCACCAGCAAAAAAACCAAGTATTGAACGATTTAAACCAGTTTTACGGAACTGTGTTGCAGTGCCAAGAGTTCTGGGAAGAAGATAAATTTCCGGCAAGGACACATCCCTTTTAGGTTGGAAAGTTTCTGATGAATTAGCATTGCAAAGAACTTTAATAACGTTCTTGAATAGTTTATTAGGAGCATGACTGGTGACATAGGGTGCCTGCAACATACGAACAACCATTTAGAAATTAGGAATTTTAAGTTCGAAAGGAAGGACTAAAATTGTGTATACTTACGAAATCATGACATGAAACCATAAAATGGTCACCCCCGCTGCTTCTATTCCAGTATTGGTATTTCTCTGATATGACGGGAACATAATCTGCCACGACATGAATGTAGGGATCAAAATGAGTAGTGGGTGTGTATAGAGCTCTAACCATATTAGTTACACTGAAGGGAAGGAAGAACGCATGGGCTGCAAATGGGTTTTTCTCATTTTCCATTTCTTCAATGAAATGACCTTCAGTCGAATACAGCATGCTTAGTGGTCCTGCATGTACCATAGGCACTTCCCCTTCTGTATACGTCCAAATTTTGAAGGTTTTCTCCATCTCAATGTAGCTCCTGATTCATGAGTATATACAAATATTCAGTTATAATTCGTTTCTCCTCATCTTTTCTAATCATGAAAAATGCAAGAACCGTCAAGAAGATGTGTACATAAAGTGTAGTTGGGTGCTACATTGTGTGAGGCGCTAGGCGAGGACTATGCCCTTCGCCTCGCCTAGCGCCTAGGCTTGCCAAGGCACCCAAGGCGACCAATTTTTTTTAATAAAAATATTATTGCTCACATTTTTGCGCCTTGGGAGTTTTATTTAGGATAATCAACTTCAGAAAAAAAACCACAAACCAGATTTTCTAAATGATTAAGATCTTAACTGATGAAAGGCGTATGAATTTCTGTAAGTTGGTCCTCTAGGAATGAAGTCTTCGACTTTGTTAGACGTATAATTACGTGTTCGTGCTGCCTTTCGAATCGCCGCTCTTGCTCTTGCAAGGTCATCTTCAATTCTTTCCAAACTAGTACGTTTCTCCTGCATTTGTAGTATAAGAACAATCCATTATAATCAATCAAAGCAAATCAATGAAGAAATAATAAGGTAATAAAACAATGTCATGTAAGGACTCACTCTTGTAAGAATCTTACTATCGTCACTACTAGTAGTACTTGAAGCTAATTAAGGATAAACAGAAGAAATATTTTTTGGCAAAATGAAAGAAGAAGAAGAAATATTAGACGAGACGAAGTCGGTGTTGATGATGAAATGGCGACTGTTATAAGGAGAAAGGTAGAGAATGCTAAGAAGAAGCATAGAAGTCAAGATTATCAATGGTGATTTGTAATGCAATGCATTAAGCTGCTATCTGCCATGTTTGATCAAGTTAGGTACTATTAACGAGAGATTTATGATACTAGTAGTGAAAATTAAGGAAATAAATCTAGATTGGACTTCGGTTTATGTGTTATTAATACTTACTAGTATAACGATATGTCAGTCGTAATAAATTTTGGAAACCTTTTTTCTGTTCACTGTTCTTATTAAAACTAGATGACCGTGTGTCCACGGTAGGGGCCGACTAAAGTGCACCATAATCATTCCAGAGTGTTTTTATTTTTATTTTATTTTTGACATTCTTTTTTAAAAAAAATCTTTGCTTGTATTGTAGCGGAAAATGGCGGACAACGCGATGATGGTAGGACTTTCTTGTCTTTTGACTTTGCGATACCACAGAACATTAAATCCGAGACACTATTTATTTTGTCCCACGGGTTGTAGAAATCCGGTACACTAGCTAGCTTCTTTTGTCTCACGTGTTGTAGAACTAGAACGCACAGAGGCAGGTGTTTATTTATTATTTTTTTTGCAAGTAAAAGCGAAATATATTGACAAACCAGCAAAGTACAAACTGAACCCAAAGAAGAAAAGAAAAAAAACAACAAAAGGGCAGGGGAGTTGTCATACTATCATGGAGGAATAGTTTCCCCAAAATGATTATCAGACAACAGACCTGGCTCTGTGAAATCTACTGCAGTAGCTATGCTACTTTCAATGCATTTAATACTACTAAGTTTATCTAACAACGTAACCTGGCTTAGAAAGTTTGGCATTTCTTCTTTCCAAGGGTAATGTGGTAAGTGTCAATTGCAAATCGAGAAAACCGAATAAACCTATGCCAAATTTTCTTTGCCTGTCTTTCGCCTCTTTCTATTTCAATCTTATTCGTTCTAGTTTCCAGGTAAGAATTGAGACAACATTTTTAAAGAAGAAAAATCAAAACCCACGTTTTTTTCTCCATAACTTCTATGTGATTAATTTTCAACCCTAGTTGGTTTGACATTGTCGTTGGTGGATAAAACTGCTGCATTTTTTTTTCTTTCGAAATTATTTAGATTTTGTTGAAATCTCATGTAGTTTTTTTTTTTTTTTTGTAGTTTTTTGGTTCGATTCTGATTAAAAGTTCAGTTTATTAAAACCCTTTCATGGGTTTGTTCTTCACAGTTCACAATGTTCAAGTTCATACTTTAAATCATTGATTCTGTATAATTTGTTTGTTATTTCAGGTTTTCAGATTCCAGTTTGAATGGTTTTTAGTTATTTCGTTTGATTATTTCATTTTACAGGAGGAAGAAGAGATGACATTCTAGTAATGACGTATGTATTCGAATATGGGATAATGGGTCAAATCCAGTAAAGACCGGATCCGAAAAGTTCATCTTCTTCACCCAATTCCCTGCTACTGCAATTTGTTTAGAGTCCGATTCGGTTGATCGATGTAATGGTTTTTCTTAATAAGTTTGAACTGGAATTATGTTTGTGTGGTTATATATGAAGGATTTTTTTGATCAATTTGTTTAATTGTATCGATTTGGATGTCGATTTCATGAAATTGTAAATTGTTTTTTTTTTTTTTCCCGTACAAAAGTTGTGACGGACAAATGCATTATAATTGACCATATAGAAGGCCTCCTTAACAGTCGGCCAATAAGTTAGAAGTTCCAACTCAAGTTTTCCGTAATTTAATTACTACTAGTATAACTATAACTACAATTTCTTAGCGGTGGTATTAACTTCCTGATTTTATCTCGATTTTTTATGTTTGTGTTTTTCGTATATGCTGCCCACGTATATTACCATCCCCGGCTGCGGAGCAAGAAATCACAAATGAGGGGGGCTAAAAAAACTTTTTGTATAGACTTAAGGATTTCAGTGTATTAAATATAAAATTAGGCGGTCTAAAGACAAATATTAGATAAATATAAGGGGTTTTAATGATTTTTATGATTTAGAGGGGGGCTAAAGCCAGAGTTAGCTAGTCAGCTCTTGGCTCTACCCATACTAACTTCGTTTTAGCAGAAGGGATGCTTTTCGTTTTTCATTTTTGGTTAAAAATAATTTAAATTGTAAAAGTGAAAGTACACTTATCGTGAAACAGATGGATTACTAGTAACCTAATGTACATAATAATTTACCGAACAAATCTTTATTACTTTTATAAGCCAAAATCTTTCTTTCCAATTTTTATATACGACTCCAAAATAATCAAAATTAATAAGCGTAATTTTGAATTTTTTTCCGATGAAATCGTTAATAGAGTCATTCCTCTTTTGTTGTTCTTCATCGCCTCTCCTTATTAAACCCAAAGTTATTGTCGTCGATAAAGCAATATCACTCAAATAACTTTGCCATGATATAAATTCCTTGTGTTGCCGTTATTCTAAAAATCTGACCATCTCTCGATTTCCATAAACCTCAATGGAAAGGCTAAAAAAATTTAGATTTTTTTTTTCGCTCTTAAGTTAACGAGCGATAAATAATTTAAATGTCCACATCATCTACGAAAAACAATAAAAAGTACAGGTTAACGAGAACTCTTGAAACATAAGAAATTACTTCTTTCATCCAACCAATACAGGCGGAATTTTGGTTTTTCTTTGTCCACATTGATAGGCCACACACAATCGTCTAGATGGAAATTTAACAATTACCCTTATTCATGATACAATTGTATCAACAAAACAATTTTTTATTTATTAACATACAAAAGCAACAATTTTTTTAATACTTACATGTGTAAATGATCGCTGTCGTATGCGTCAAAAATAATTTCACTTTCCTAAAGTATATGATAAGAAAGAGTTCGTTTCCACATAGAGGCAATTGTAGTTATTATATTTTCAATTTCCTAAGTAACCAAATTGGGGGGATTTCTGATTTTAAGCAAAGCAATAAAAGTAAATCAAAAGCAAAGTAATTGGAGAAAGTAATCAATGAGAGAAAGATATTGGTCAAGGAGTTCATCTTCAATCTTACACACGTGCTTGCATAAATGATTAGAATTACAATTTAATCTCTTTATTATCAAAAGCCCTAGACTATCAAGTGAGCAAGATAATCCGTTAATTTCCTAAGTTCATCAACACACACATTAGAGCTGCGGATATGAATTCTACCTAAAGAATAACCTAACGCCTTGCGCTAATTAAGTTCAATTCCTAGGAGCATTAAGTTTCAGAAATAGGCTAATCAATGCAATTGTCATACATTGCGCATGACAATTCGGACAAGGGTCAAACTCTACATATGATTACAAGAGTGTATCACTACAAACCGTAATCATATCATGCTACTTGTATTCAGGGTTATCGCTTGATGAAAAACCCTAAATTAGCTATGGACAAGGATGCAAGTTCAATTGATTGGCCACTCAACTAAACAAACATCTAAATCCTATCACAATACATCAATCATGTGATTATAAAAACAACAGAAATTTGAACGATAATCAAGAGAGAAAACTAATGCATTAATCAAGCACAAGTTCTCGAAATCGGACTACATCCTTAACCCATAATAAATGTTTAGCTAACCATATCTATGGAGTTCATCAACATAATAATAATTGAATTAAGAAGATGACAAAAATAAATACGAAAGCAAACCCTAGTTGCGGCTATCTCCAAAGCTCCAAGTAGAATACGTGATCCAAAAGAAGTAGAAGCCTTCCCTTTTATGTTTCCAAAACTAGGTCAAGTCTTCAATACCCAAGTCCAAATAGTCCATCAAGCCCATATGAGAGAAATACCCATGTAAAATCCTGCCCAACAACTGTCGCCGGGAAACTGGTGGTGGTGCCGGAAATTGGCCGGAGAATCACCGGGATCCGGCCAAAAGTCGCCTGAAATGTCTACTGCCGGCTACCTGAGTCAACTGTCATCGGTCAACGTCAATTCAGGTCAACTTAGCGAGTCAGGGATGAGTCAGGTGTGTCAGCTCTGAGTCAGAGTCTGACTAGGCTGATTAAGCTGAGTTGCTAAGGCATAAGCTGCTGCACAAGCCAGACTCAATGTTGCACCATCATGGTGCATTACGACTCCATTGCCAGCCATGATGGTGCATGACAGTTATTTCAGAAGCATCACTTCACCAGCTTTAACTTCAATTCTTCACCAGTACCAGCTTCACCTCGAGCCATTCTGTCACAATACATAATCCAGTATCACCATTTCTTCAAGCCAGCAGCATAAACTTAAGCGCATCTCTTTCCCTGACTGCAATCTCAGCCACAAACCACCATCTCAGTTATTCTCCTTACAAACCTGCAGCACCAACTGCAACTCACCCAATAACCAACAACAGTTGTCTCCAAGAATTGCATCTGACATAGCAGCATCTAACATCTCAACATCACCAGTTCTACCTCAGCTTAAGCTTCATAACCTGCAGTTTCAGCTCAAGACACATAACTCAAGCCCTAGTGTCAATAGCCGCATCAACTCTGCATTGCAATCCAGACCTGCACAATACCTAGCATTCATCTATTCATACCCAGTTCAGACCATGGCAACAACACATCTCAATCAATTACAACTTGCATTCATTACCACTGCCACCAAGTGTTTTGCGTCTTCCCCTCTTCAGCTTTCCCTACATTTCACAACTGCAACTCCATCTCAGTCATACCACCTGCATTAACTGGAACCATCATTTCATTAGCAGCAAAACACTTCCTTGCATTCATTGCGTCAGCTGCAATTTCTCATGCACCAGCAATTTCCCCACCTGAATCAATCAGAACCAGCCACAACTTCATTGCAACCTTACCAGCATCACTCCAGCAAACCCATTCTCACTGCCTCAAAACCACAACTGCCATCACCAGCTTGCACCCATTTCTTGTTCTCTTGACTGCAATAGCACCATCTTCAACAGCTGCTCAATTGCACCACTGAAGTAACAACTCCACCTGCAATCTCTCATCGATTTAATCCTGGCAGCAACACCGCAACCCCTGTCCTAAACATACATCTAAAGCACTCATTTCATGCACTTGCAGCAGCTTCAGTTCCTTATCAAAATCTCCATCTGAGCTGCAACTGCAACTCACTCTTTTCTGCATCAGCACAACCACTTCATATTAGCTTCTCTGCATCATAGCCACTCAGCCACTGCTTTCATTCTTCCCTCATTGCACCTACAACCCTGTATTATGCAACTAAGTCATAGCTGCAAACATCACCACCAGAAGCTACACATAACCATATATCTGAGTTCACGAACAGACTCATTCTCAGCACCGCCTTCTCAAACCACCAGTTCCATCTTTAACTGCAATTTCAGCTTCAAATCAAACCCATCCGAAAACCCTTCTCTTCTTTCATTACAGACCAGAACTCATCTCTTTCACTGTCTACTTCAAACCCATCATACCAGCTTCAACTCAGTTCAAGAAACCCATTCAATCCACAACAACAAACCAATATCAGTTCCAGTTGCACTCCACAGTCCACCTGCAAACCACCAAATCTTCTCCTCTCAGCTCATAACTTCAATTTGACCACCAGACCCCATGAATATCAACAGCAGCAAAAATATTCTTCTTCATCTTCTCTGCCTAAAACCCGAATTCATTTTCCATATGAACTTGACTAAACCCTAACCATTCTTCTTCACAGTTTCGATCCATTACCAAGAACATCTCCACCTTGAATTAACAGCACACCCAACATCAATTCTTGTTCAACACCACCATCTTCAGATTCATACACTTCCAGTTCAGTTTCAACCCCAGATTCAAATTCATCTTCTAATAACAGCAGCAAACCAAAACCCTAATTTCACCAGATCCCCTTTCTTCTATTGATTTCTTGTCTTCTCGGTTCAATTTCTGTCCATCTTTGTCTCAAATTCGACCGAACCCATCTCTCCTAATCCTTCTCAGATCTCTCTGATTCAAGTCTCCAACAATTTCCTTTCTCTGAAATTTCTAACTCTCAGACAGCAGCCTCACTCCTCTCTTTTGGTCTCTGAATTTGATTTGTGAAAATAATTGAGGCTCTGAATTCTAGGGTTGTGTAGGAATGGAAACATATGCAGGCACCCCAATGAGTCAGATAAGGGCCACCTTACTTGTTTAGCTTGTCGGTTCCAGAAACCGACAGCCTAATTCTTCTTTTCAATCTTCACCACCTTCTTGTGCAAATTAGCCTGCTCCCATGTGAATTGACCTTTCGCCTTTTACGCTCCTAATGGATGGTTTCTCCTTCTTTTGAATTCTTCCACCAACAACATCCCGTCTCTTACTTCTCAGATCCACTTCTTCTCTTCAATTTCTCTACATCACTAAAGCTGCCATACTTTTCAGACAGATATATTTGCATCACTAAAGCCGACATGCTTTTCAGACAGAGATAAAGAAATAAAAGCAAATAATGAGCAATAATCCGCCTCCAAATTTTGGGTTTGCACGTGAGTAATGACGCTTCTTCTTCTTTTGTTCCAAATGACTCCAAAGTACCTAAAACTCAAAACTCAAAACTAAACATAAGATACATAATTTACAATAAAACTTAGCAAAGAAAGCATAAACAATAGATAAATATCAAGGTGTTTTAGACACCTATCAGTAGATTCTATAGAGTAATCTTTAGGTTTGACATTTTAGTTTATTCTAGGAAATAGTTTCAATTCTTATAATTACACTAGGAATTGTTGAAGGGAAAATTAGAGAGAAATATGGATATCTATGAAAATCTACTCCAAAATATTATATATAATTTATATATTTACTTATTTTTGAAGATTAACTGTGGTTTCTAAATATTATTTCAAGCGCACGATATCTTCAGCTTTTGGTTTTTCACACAAAATAGGGAAATAAGTATAAGCATTAATGAAGTTGTGATTTTCTTCGCTCAACCTCAACGATACACATGTCAAATATATAATCTGTTAGCTTGGCAAACATTATTTGTCTGTTAGTGTTAGTTAGCTAGAGTCTACTAGAGACTATTAACTTCATTTGTTGTGCAACAAAATTGATATATGTGACATCACATGTTTGTTACACCAGTTGTTTTTATTCTTCGAAAAAGAGGCAAGCCTCATATATTGATAATCAAACTCTGATTCAAGAGAAGGAGCGTTTAAATGAATGAATCAGTCTTCATCTATTACAACAAATACGAATATTCAAACAGACAATAAGAACAAT
Source organism: Papaver atlanticum (assembly GCA_023531105.1). Classification (NCBI taxonomy): domain Eukaryota; kingdom Viridiplantae; phylum Streptophyta; class Magnoliopsida; order Ranunculales; family Papaveraceae; genus Papaver; species Papaver atlanticum. Next base: position 13,399,032 of record JAJJMB010014022.1, read on the forward strand.
TATGCCAGTTTACATCATAGTCCTAGTCCCTAATTTGAAAAAGGATTCCCACCATTCCTAACCGATTCCAAAGTATCGAGACAAGTTTAAATGATCTAGGTTGGATCAAAAGTAACACATCCAAACCATACAACAACTCTACAACAATAGAGATGCTAGGATCTAAAGATCCGACCATTTCTCAGGGTTTTTATCAACATCACAGTAAAACAGGTGACAAAGGTACAAATCCACAGATTCATCATTTTGTCAGTGATTTTTTCATAGTAGTAGTAACACAATTAACAAGTATAATGGGTTATCCTTTTGCTGAATTGGTCTGAAACATTTAAGGTCTTCTTTAAAATCGGTCTTAAATTGTTCATGTCTGAGTTTTGGAACTGTTGTTGTCGTTGAAGGAACGAAAAGCGGTACTGAAATCATAGAGCTTGAAGATGCCGTCGAAGAAACTTTGCCGAAAAGAAAGTAAAATAAACTTTTTCTTCAAACTGAGGAGATTAAATAACCCACAAAAGAAAGAAAAAAAACCCAGAGAGTCCAAATTTTATATCTAATTGCCGAATACAAATAGTCTAAAAGAAACTGGATCAACAGACCAACCCAGATATTTAATATCAAATAAACTTAAGACATTAGAAACTAACATCCGATCATCCAACTCCATAGAGGAAAAAACCCAAATTGCAGAGCTTAGGTTGAGATGATGATGAAATCGAAGGTAAAAATGTTGATGCTGCTTCATCTTGCTCCCAGATTAGCATTGAATAATAGGAGTTGCATTGATTTCTTGGATGCAAAAGATCGTAACCCATCTCTGCCTTAGCATCCATAAATCCAGATACAAAACCAAAAACAAGCAGGAAGAAACGGTATAGAAAAAATAACCAATATAATACTAAAAACAAGAAAATACAAAGCAGATTAGTGAAAGCCAAAAGTGTAATTAGGCCAAGCTCAGATCAACTCCAAAGGATCCCATCGAAGCAGAGGAGGCTTAGTGACGGTAGGTTTTCAGCGGGAGGAGATTTTTTTTTTCTTTCTTTTCAAAGGCTTGTTTTTTGTGTTTCCGGAAACCTTTTTTTTTTTTTTTTTTTGGTTACACCAGTTTTAATCTTTCTTCTTTCTGAATCTAAATTTTTTCTATATGTAATGTTATTCTTGTAAGACCTATTCATTCATCTATCAATAGAGATGAACTCAAAAAATATGTTTTATGATATCAGATATGGTTCGACCCAACCCTCATATCTTCTATTCACGTAATATCATCTCCAATAGTGATTATTTTCACTCAAATATCCAATATCTTTAGTTGTAGTGAATTTCTTCTTCAATTCTTCAAATTACTCAAAAAAAGAATAAATAATCAAAATGTTCGTCAATGGCTTCTCAATTTGTTTCTTCCGCTTCTCTGATCGGTCTTTCGCCACTACCTCTTAACAAATTTATCACTATCAAGTTGGATTCCACCACCTATTCGATATGGATAAATTAGCCAATCAATATCCGTATGAGCATTGAATTTCTTAGATTTCTGGATGGATTTTTCACAGTTAATTCCACCAATTTTTTTTCCAAACCAATAACTTCTAACGTTATTTACATCAAATTCAGAGTCTCAATCGTTGTGTAATGGGATATATTTACGTCCATCTTTCTCTATTTTTATAAGTTGATATTTCTAACTTTGAATCTTCGTTGGTAAGGTGGAATCATCTGCTGGAAAACTTCATGGAAGACTCTTTTCAAGAAAATCTATGTTGAAAAATCAACTTTAAAACTGTAAAAGAGATTCTGAGCCGACTGTTGATTATCCAAATCAATTGGAAAACAATTCAGATCAGCTTGGTAACAGTCGCTCAAACAATTTCAGATTCTAATAGTGTTTACCTTAGATGGTTTATGTGATGATTTTGATTGATTTCTGATCATGGTACGAAATCGAGAAACTTCAGTCAAGTTTTTGTATAAAGATCTTGTTTTTTAAATCATGATCAATGGATGCTTAGTCAATATAACAAAGCTTCTGATAATTTTCTTGATCCTAATTCATTAAATGCCTTCTTACACAAAGGACTAATAACAAGAAAAATAAGCATTATATTGCTACTGGTCCAAATAAGAACAATAATTTGACATATTCATTTGATGTTTCACCAACTGCTCAAGGCAACATCTAGCTCAATTTTATTCTAACAATTCTGGAAAATCACACCAAAAATATTTATTAATGTTGATTATAGTACAATGCGGTGTCAAATCTAAAAGAAGAATGGACATTCTGCTTCTGGGTGTTCTTTTCAAATGAACCTTCTCTCAGATAACCATATATGGTTTTTAAATTCATAATACATCTTCATTAGAGTATGCTAGACTACTAGCAAGTTCTTGATGGATCTCTGATTCAGGTGCCTCGTCATATAACTAACACGGTTCCTTTCTCTCTCCTCGAATGTGAGGAAAGTTGGAGGAAACCTAAAGAAAAGCAAGGTTTTAATCGTTGCTTATTTACTTTTTATAAAAAAGAATCTAATAAAAATATATTTTATTATGTTATTATGAAATTTCGACCCCATTTTTAATATTTTTGAAAGCCCGCTCAAATATACTTTTTTACCCAAACCATAAGACTCATTTCCCCGACCACCGTTGAAGTCCCTATGAGAACTTTCTATAAGACTTAGCCTTATTTTTCTTATTTCTCTGCCGTTTAACTTATGCATACTACTGCCCTTAAAGATTAAGGGGACTATAATGACTGATAAAATAATGATTTTATTCTCTCTACCTCAACTGTACACCTGTCGAATAATTTGTTAGCTTGGATAACATTAGTTATTGCTGCTGTCAGTTATAGACTGTTACCTTTCTCTGTTGTGCGACAGAATTGATGTTTGCGGCACCATATCTATTACACCATTCTAGACAAAAACCTCAATACTACTCTTGTAAGACTCATATTCATGTAAAAGATAAACCTTCTCTAAGAATTCTTTTAAAAGCATATAACAAGTACGCATGATCATGATTGGAACCGGTAGCATTAGCATTCTTGTTGGGTTATGTCACACCAATTGAATTGATCATCACAGGTTAAATACTAAAAATGGCTCCAGCATCATCATAATGGCAAGGAAATCCCAAATCCTAAATGGAATATCTAAAGAAAAAGAAACAAATAAATTAATTTTTTATTGAATACGTGGTGGTATAGGTACCAAATTGACTAGTAGGGAAGGGATATCCCTATTTATACAGGGTATGGAAGACCATAGTAGTTGCAAATTGAGTTTTTTCCCTACATTAAAGGGATAGGGAAGGGATGAGGCTCACCATAACGCTTGGCATAATAGAATTATACATTTGTTGAATTCATCAAGATCACATATGATTACCTGAAATTTGCTGATGCACACTAGAAACTAGGAAAGAGAGAAAAGTGAAGGAAAAGTATTGAACATTGATGATAATTTGGGTTTTACGCCCAAAGCTTTGTTTCTCAAACTTGTCTTATTTCCGATGTCAAAACCAATGATAACAAGGATTAAAAGCACAACCAATAACGAAGGGAGGAATGTGCACCCTGGGTTAACGAGGGGTGCACATAGAGGACTCTGGTTAGTTTATTGGAACAATTAACGGATAATCATAAATATTTAGGAAAGAAGATTCTGATATTAGTTAGCGTGTTGGCATTTGATACTTGGCTTATACGAAAATATCTGACGCACTTAAGCTTGCTTCTGGACCACTGAAATATCACAGTTATCTGACACGCTTAATTACACTTGATCGACCGTAATTGGATCCGTTCGCTTAAAAAATCAAAATAATACTGCATACGTTTCCAAAAGTAGAGGAAAAGAAATTACAGTGGTGTTCTTTATAAACAGTAGTATACGCTATCTGTGACAAATTCAGCCGAATGACTCCGCAAGGTTGGCATGTGTCTATAATTTGCTTTGCTGCATACCGTTTTTCATATATGGAAACTACAACTACGTACAAATGAGGCAATTATGCAGGAGGTAAACGAAAATTTAATCGCCTTAACCAAACGGAATGAAGTATCATGTTGAAAACATCAAACTGTTGGGCAGGACGATTAATAATAAAATGTCTTTTTACTAGCCTAACATTCTTCTGAAGTGTAAGGTACTTCTCATCCGATATCGCTACTAGTATAGTTTTCAGCTCTGGTATTTTATCGACTGGAATCTGTATCGAAAACTGACTCCAATCAAGTACGTCACTAAAAGGAAGAATATAATGATCTGAAATTATCACAGGAACACAACCACCATGGATTGCCTCAACAACTCTAGGACTCGCAACTTCGTATCCGCTAGGGCACAAGCAAAATTTGCTTTGAGCCATAAGGTCACCGTAATTTTGTCTCTTGGGGAGATATTCATGAACTTGTAAATCATTGTCTTTGTCTTTCCAGTGCCTAATTAACATCTTTCTTATGTCTCCATGAGCCCCACCAGCGAAAAAGCCAAGTATCGACCGATTCAAACCGATTTTACGGAACTGTGTTGCAGTGCCAAGAGTTCTAGGAAGAAGGTAAATTTCCGGCATGGACACATCTCTTTTAGGTTGAAAACTTTCTGACGAATTAGCATTGCAAAGTACCCTAATAACGTTCTTGAAGAGTTTATTCGGGGTTGCATTTGTTACATAAGGTGCCTGCATCGGGAAAAAAAAATGATTTATTTATTAGATGGAAATATGTACAGTTCTTGACGATCATACGCAGTTAAGAAGGAAGGAGTAAAATGGCATATAGTTACCCAGTCGTGACACGAAACCATAAAATGGTCACCTCCGCAACTTCTGTTCCAGTACTGGTATTTGTTTGATACAACACCAGCATAATCTGCAATGACACGAATGTAAGGACCAAAATGATCCGAAATTTCGCGTACAACACCCATGTTGGCTACACTGAAGGGGAGGAAAAATGCGTGAGCTTCATCGGGGTTTCGCGCTGCAAATGGGTTTTTATCCCTCTCCATTTCGCTAATAAATTGGCCTTCTATTGAATAGAGGGTGCTATGCGGCCCATCATGTATCAAAGGTGGTTCACCTTCCTTGTACGTCCAAATTTTGAATGTCCTCTCCATCTCGATATAGCTCCTGGTTCATAAATACATATATCCAATTATAATTATGGGAAATGATTTCCGAGGTACTTGATTTCTGCACTGGCAAGAAGACAAGACCTAGAGTCTTGAGTCCATGAAGGACATGCCTCTCGTATTTTAACGACTTTCTAATTAAGGTAATAAAGTTATCTTAAAACTACTAATGCACAATAATCTAAAGGATATATAGTACTAAAAGAAAAAAGAAAAATATAACTTCTACGATTAATGAAAACGAAAATCAAAGTTCTATTTTCTAGCTTAAAGATCTTAACTGGTGAAAGGCGTATGGATTTCGGTAGATTGGTCCTCTAGGAATGAAACCTTGCACTTTGTTAGATGTATAATTACGTGTTCGAGCCGCCTTTCGAATAGCCGCCCTAGCTCGTGCAAGGTCATCTTCTATTCTTCCCAAACTAGTGAGTTTCTCCTGCATATATCAATTATTCGATCAATGGATAATAATGACAAATAATTATGATAAAAACTTTAATCAAGACAAACCAAATATATACATACATACATATATATGTAACAAAAGTACAAGACTCACTTGCGTAAGAATTCCGTTATCTTCACCAATAGTACTAGTTGAAGCTAATAAAGGAGGTATAGAAGAGAAATCAGTGTTCGCGACCAAATATCGATTGTTATTATAGGGAGATAGGTACATGATAAGAAGAAGAAGAAGCAAACAAGCAGAAACTATCAAAGTTGTTTTGTAATTCCTCAAGTCTGCCATGTTTGCTGAATATAGGTTTACATTAACCAGTTACAATGTAGAAGTATATATCTGGCTGAGAAACAAAGTTAGGCCTTAAAAATTGACCTGTTTTATGTTTGGATTCTCAAATGAGACGATGACTGTGTTCAAAGACAAAGACTATTATTAGCAATTTAATGACATTTTGTAATCATTAGGTTGCTGTTGTTAATTAGGACTTACCACTTGACCTTATAATTACTAATTTTTTTACTTGAGTATTTGTTCAGGTCTCGATGGTAAAATACTTTACAAGCACTTGATAATTAAAGGATTAAACTATAGTAATTGACTTTGACGGTCAACTGTCCAGTGGACATCAAAAATTAAAAGCATGGCATGCATGATTAATGCGCAAGAAGTAGGACTTGTTAAAACGGAATCCAAAAGAGTTGGAGAATCCTTGCAACAAGCAAAACAAGACTTGTTAAGACCATCAAGTGGGCAGGAAAAAGTTTAAAAATTGGATGATTTAGTTTATTTATTTTGGCGAATACGTACAATGGAGCTCTCGTAATGACGATTTTTCCATCTCGACTTACCAAATAGTTCGTGGCCTGTCGTGGACAGTGGTTGGAAGTATGTTTAGTTTTTATCATTCGCTGACTTCAGAGCCACTACTATATATTACATGTTGCATGTCGTGGCTCGCTATTGTTTGGACAATATAAAGAGAAAGGAGTTGTAGAACTTTTGAAAAGCACTACTATTTCATGACCGACGAAGATCTAATAATCATAGAAGCAAAATTCATGGTTTTAAGTTGGGCGTCAGCTGCGGGTAAAAAGATTCATCTGAACTTTGCTAGCTTAGTTCACAATACTTGGGAACAATAATCATGCAATTTTATTTTATTTTTCAGCTACCTGACCTCTCTGGTAGCTTCTCTATAAATCCTTTTCTCTAATAAAATTCTTCTCTTTCGATCAAAATAAATAAATAAGACGTGTCGCGGTGGGCAGTGGTTATTATGTGGTTGTATCGTGTGTGTGATTTTGAGGAAGTTTTCCTTCTTTTTTGCTTTGCTCGGTCTAATATAATTTATTTACTAATAACTAAAAGGAATTGTAAAAATGGATAAATAAATGATGCGGGACGTATCTAGAGGCCTGGAATGCGAGTTTGTGGCCGGTTCATACTCGTTTACTGAATCTCGTTAATTAGGATTTATTTTCATGTTTGGTCGTATTTCATTAAGTCTGTTAGTTAGTTTTGCAGGTGTCAAATAAGATATGGAACTCCATATCTAGATAGGTGATAGTTTTGTTTTTGGCAGGACATCTAGGAGTTCAGGTAGTTAGGATAAACTACATATATTTGTAGTTTGGTCTGTTTCATGGCTATAAATAGTCATTTGTTTTGTCATTGAGATTAGTTTGGATTAGCTCAATCACGTTTATTGTTTACAGACAAGTAAGTCTTCTAATTATCAAATCTTATTCTTGTTTTTATCTTGAATTACTGATAACTATCATTGTTAACTCTTGGATTAGAGTTGTTCTTATTGTTTTGGAGTGGATTTTCCTTGTTACTGTTTGTTTTTTCGATTGCTTCCGCTGTGCCATATCAGGTGGATTCAGAGCCACAGTTCGATCTGAAAGTCATTGATATAGATTACTCAATCAAGATGACTACCGATGGGAATAATGGTGAAAATGTTGGTGAAAAGAATGGCGTCAAAGACCCGATGATGTTGATGATTGAAGCGCAAGACAACATCATTGCCGGTATAGGGGAAACGTTGTTATCTCACACAAAAGTTTTGAAAGATCTACAAGAGTCGATGAAAGATTTGAGGCTGGTTGAATCTGACCATGCTGAGAATAATCGTTAAGGAGATTGGCGACCTTATGGCCATTTTCATAATATGAACTAGATAAGATTCAACTCTAGAGGCTTTGAGAGTTGTGATCGTTATGGAACCAGAAATCGTTAGACTTCGAGAGCAGGTCCAAGACTGCAAGCTAATATGTATGAAGCTACAGACGAACCTGGGTACCAAAAGGGTGGTGCTGTTTCAAGAGTTCCTTGGGAACGAACAAAATGATAATGGTTTGAGGAAAAAAATACTCGTGATTTTCGTGGGTTTTATGAATTTGATTTTGCTCCTGACAATTTCATGGATTTTGAAGACGGAGAAGATGCGATGCCGAAGAAGCCTACACATGAGCAGATAAGCGGAAGGAGAGACTTCCATCATACTACCCAAGACAATCCTAACATGGTGCAACGTCGTCTTAGGTTTGGACATGAATCAAAATTTCAAGGACGAACCGACCCGTTTGAGATGGAAGAGGAGGAGAATGGACCTGAACTATTTTGCGATGAGGGTTCTCAATTCAATACAGCTAATGACGATGTAGATACTAAGTCCTCATATAAGATGAAGTTAGAAATACCAATATATGATGGGAAGATCGATATCGAAGGGTTTTTGGATTATGTTGCTGTTGTTGAAGACTTTTTTAAGTGCATGAAGATTACTGAATCTCAACAGGTAAAATTGGTATCTTACAAGCTAAAAGGAGTAGCTGTATCTTGGTGGAGGCAGACCGTTCACAATAGGAGATTACGGGGTGAATCGACGGTCATTTCTTGGAGTCAAATGCGGCGTATGATGAAAGCACGATTCCTCCCCACCGACTATGCACAAAAGTTGTTTCAAAGCTACCAACAATGCTCACAGAGAAAGAGGCCCGTTGATGAGTATACAGAGGAGTTTTATAGATTGGGTTCAAGGGTTAATCTTCCTGAGACCGATACACAACAAGTTTGTCGTTATCTAAGCGGGTTGGATGTTGAATTAATGAAGTACTTTACCTCCATCCAATATAGACACTTACCGAAGCCATCAGTCTCGCTCAAAAGATTTAGTTGCAGCCTAAGATGGTAACAAAAAATCCACCAGAGGCGAAGCGAACCAAACCATTACTTGAAACCACACCAACTGAGCTATCAGTAACTCCTACTTCCTATCAGCCACCTCAGTTACCGAAGGTACCTACATTAATCGATGCTTCCACCGCTAAGAAAGGTAACAATCCTTATGTAAAACTTTCGGGGGACAAATGTTATCGTTGTGGAATGACTGATCATCACTCGAATAAATGTCCAAAATGACAACCAGTGGGGATATTCGAAGGAGGGGATGGAAAGGATACAGACCCGAAACCATATGAAGAAGAAGAGGTCGTTGATTGTGTATATGCTGTTGACTTCAAGGGCTCCTGTATGGTGGTGAGAAAAGTAATCCAATGTGATGGGAAAAATAGGAAAATACTCCTTGTTCCCAAGGTAGCTGAAGAGTCTCAAAGGAAGAAACTATTTATGTTCAAAGGCTTAATCCTAGAAAAGGTATGTGATTTTATTATTGATAGTGGGAGTACTAAAAATCTTGTTTCATGGGGACTAGTTCGAGAATTGGGGTTACCAACAAAATCGCACCTGCACCTTTATCGGGTTGGTTGGATTATAACAGGGTTAGAAACAAGGATCAAAAGGGTTTGCAAAATTCCAATTGCTATTGGAAGCGTTTACCGCGACAGTATCCTTTGTGAAGTAATAGACATGGATTCATGTCATGTCATTTTGGGAAGGCCTTGGCAGTTTGATATGGATGCTCTTTTCCGTGGCAAAGCAAATAGCTATGAGTTTTATTGGAAGGGGGCAAAGGTGCTACTGTTGCCAACCAATAAAAACCAAGTAAGAGAGGATAAAGGCGTACTTCTAAACAATATTTTCACTGTTATTGCTGTTGCATCAGCTGTTGCCAATGAAAATGTTGAAATTAAGGTTGTTGCTGCTCAAGATGAACTCGACGCGAGTTTAGTCGCAGAGGGGGAGCCTGATATGGGACGTATCTAGAGGCCTAGAATGCGAGTTTGTGGCTAGTCCATACTCGTTTACTGAATCTCATTAGTTAGGATTTATTTTCATGTTTCGTCATATTTCTTTAAGTTTGTTAGTTAGTTTTGCAGGTGTCAAATAAGATACAGAACTCCATATCTAGATAGGTGATAGTTTTGTTATAGGATATCTAGGAGTTCAGGTAGTTAGGATAAACTACACATATTTGTAGTTTGGTCAGTTTCATGGCTATAAATAGCCATTTTTTTTGTCATTAAGATTAGCTTGGATTAGCTCAATCATGTTTATTGTTTATAGACAAGTAAGTCTTCTAATTATCAAATCTTATTTTTGTTTTTATCTTGAATTACTGATAACTATCATTGTTAACTCTTGGATTACAGTTGTTCTTGTTGTTTTGGAGTGGATTCTCCTTGTTATTGTTCGTTTTTTCGATTGCTTCCACTATGCCATATCAACATAGAGCTAAATAAAATTACCTTTAGAAACAAGCTAAATACCCCCATTACAAAACTGAAGCTCTGCAAATACAAACACATAAATTAGTTGAAGTTTTGGGATCCAAGAAGTCTTTCCTCAACATGCTGTCTCCCGTAGACTATAGGTCTTTTGTTGCATCAGTTTTCTTCTTCTTAGCTAAATTTTTGTCTTTTCTTTTCTTCCTTTCTGTCCATTTGATCATCCCAACTCACAATTGCTTGGGCTTCCTAAGTTAATACTTTGTTCATATTCTTGGATCATTTCAAGGGACCAGCCCATTTTTGAGGGGACCTTTAAATGATTGTTCGATCCATCATTTGGTAATAAGGGATGTCCTAATGTTAGGAAATGACTAGATTACCATTACTTATTTAAATTACGTCATGAATTTTATAAATATATTTTATTTTCTGCTTTTATTTTTTATTTACTTTTTTATATTGGGTTCGGTTAGGATTTTTTTATTTTTCCTTGTCGAACTTAAATATGTTCCCTTTATGCAAAAAAAATAGATCGAGGTTCGTCTAAGTCGATATTTTTCCTTGCCGAACCAGGTTAGGTTGGGTTTTTTTTCCCGTAGTGGAATCCAAATTTGGTTGAGGTTTTGTTTTCTTCCTAGCGAACCTCAGTAGATTCTTCATATAAAGAACAAATTGAAATTCGGCTGGGCTTTTTCATTTCCTAGCCAAACCTTATTTTGTTCTCTGCATATAAAAAAGATATTATGGTTGGTTGAGTTTTATTTTTTCCTAGCTGAATAGATTGATATTCGGATAGAAAAATAAAAAATCTAGCCGAACCGAAATGAAATCAATAAATTAAAATATATATTAAGATAAAAAATACTAAAACGCTAAAAAATATAAAAAATCTTAAGGACCCTTAGAGTGAGTTGCTTTTACTATGGAACTACGCAGGGTTTCTAAACTATACTTTACAATGCGAACTACCAAACCAAATGCCTTTCAACAGGCCACAGCTCTTTTGAACAGTCAATTGTTTCAGTTTCTACGACATTTGATCACCAGTGATGGAGCGGGTTTTGGCCCCTTGCAACAGCGCCTAGCCACTTTTCCCATAAAAAACGACAGTCTAGGAATTTACAAGATGGCTGATTCTAGTGTTTATCTTAATATTGCTTCACAGTGCCAAACCCGGCCGCTGCAGAAAGTCATTCTCAATGACTTGTACTATGCAACCAGTGTTATAGACTATCACAAAGCTCTTCAGAACTATATTCAGATATGCGGATTACCATCTTCTTACAACATTAACGATATCGCCCCTCAGTCCATGCACACCTTGGCGGTCACCTACTTTGATGCTGTGAAGAAATAAATCCCAGCCAAATTTACCATGTCTGACAGAGATGTTATTTTATGGCAATGTAATCGGGTAAAGCACGCACAATATTACCTCTTGGCCATACCGATTAGTAGGATACACATCAATGCCTTGGGCCTAGAGAGTTTAGGGCTGTGGTGAGTTACCGGCTTGGAATTCCACCTTTATTGAAGGAAACTCGTTCCCAAGTTGTAGCAAGGAAATTGATTGTATTTGGGGACCATGCACTTCACTGTTCAAGTGATGATGGCCTCAAATACCGTCATGACTTAGTTCGAGATGTATTTGTGGATATATGTTACAAGGCTGGGGTACATGCTAGAAAGGAAGTAGCGTTGGGTTTTCTGTCTGATGTAAATAGCATCTTGAGGCCTGTTGACATCCTCGTTTACAGTTGGGAGAATGGTCAAGATGTTTGTTTAGATGTCACTGGTATTTCACTTTTCACCGGTGGGGGTGTTCGAACCTTCCTACCTGGGCAGGCCATCTCCATTGCTATTTCACGTAAACATTTTTTTTTTTGCTCGGTAATAATTTCTTTTATAATCACCAAAGAATGACTAAAGAATTACAAAAACCTCAAGGAGGTAAACCAAATAAAAAAGCAGAAAAATAGAAAAATGCCTCTAAGACATTTACATATTCTCAAATTCATTTTATTCTAAAGTATGTCTGATCTTCATTTTCAAGTTCCCCCAAAAAATATGGTTTATTCTCAAAGATCTGATTCTGTCCCCTTAGCATATTTACACCCTTCTTTGCTAGAGTATCTGCAGAGAAGTTTATTTATCTGTAGCTGTGAGTAAATTCCCGGGATGATAAGCTGGCACAGATTCTGGTCCATCTAGTGATCACATACCATGGAATATGATTTTGTGCGTAGGCTTGAAGGACATCCCTAGAATCTATTTCGCATAAACATAACAAATATTGGATAAATGTGTGGCACATGGTTATGGTTTTGGTGTCTTTCCCTTCTCTACCTTGGGAAAACTTAGTGAAGATTCTATCAATTTTTTGAAGAGATTCAAGAACTGTCTGGCAAACAATGATGCACAAAGTGATCGCAGTTTTCTTTTCCATAGAATAGGAATGGCTATCCAAAACGGTATTAAAGCCCAGCTTGTCGCTAGGCTACCCACTGATAGACACATTTCTGTGTCTAATTTGATCTCAATACTATATATTGTTGGCACTCAATTTTGTATTTATTATGGTGTTTTATGTGTTTGTAGACATTTTTGGGCAATAAACATTTTTACGGAAATCGGCTCGAAATGTTGATAAAGGCACCTGGAGGACAACTGCTAAACGGATCCTACTTTGGATAAGGGGCACCTCAATTGATAAGGGGTATCCTACCTGCTATTCGCACCCTATCAGTGGTTAGGGGGAACCATCTTCTTCACGTTCAAAGCAGAAAAAGGCAGGAAAAATGGTGTCAGCTGCGTAAAGTTTGTGGATCGGATTTTGATGGATTTGGCAGGAGTTTTCTCAACTGTTTGGACTCGGACCAGCCTGTTTGGATAAAAAAGGCTTTGTAATGGGCATTAATTCAAAAGAGAAGGGTTGTTTCACGTAGCTTCGATAAAACATGGAAGAAAATAAACCGGAGATATTCTGTTTTTATGAAGGGTATTATTTTGGGAAGTTGGTGTGTGGCTGCTGTGTGTTTAACGTCACCAGAGACGAGTAATCAACGTAATTGGAAGAATTTAACACAAACAGACGCGTGGGAATCTAAGGAAGATGAAAAAAAAAACAGGAAATTATTCCCGTACCTCTCTGTAAAAGGAAAGAGGATTATTGTGAGTTATTAGGCATGATTTTCTTAGCCTGTCGAGTATAAAAGAGTTGCCTGGGTCGAATAGACGGGACTGAGAGAATTGGGAGAAGTTTTGAGCATCACAAAGCCGGAAAAAAATCAGTTGCAGGAGATATGTTTTCTGCTGGTGCAGTGAAGAACACGAAGAACATAGACGCCAAAGAACTGTTGACACACTAGATATATCGTTTACTGTAACAGTTAGTTTGTCACAAATATAAGTGTTACAAACCCGGTTTTAATCATTTTTCATCCCTTTTTATCAATTGTAAACACCTTTTGAGAAATGAAATCATATTTTGAGTGTGTTTCCATGATGAGGAGCTAAACCTCAACACTGGGACGACAGAGGAAGCCGAATGTCATACGTGGGTAATTTAATTAATTCTTTTTATGACTTTTGCACTAATTAAAATTGAATTATGATTTTTATTAATTAGTTGTCATTTCATTTGATGGGTCATGCTTGCTTAGATGTTTTGATATCCCATGCTTAGGATTTACAACTAATATTTCGAGAATCTGCCTTGGCAAAAATAAGAGTCCATGTTTTTATTTATTGAGCTATAATTGTTAAAAGAATTAATATTTGAACCTTATGTTATGAGTTTGGCGGAATCCTGAGTCCCAAAACCTCTCGATACTTTGTATACATGTATTGTTATTAGTTTTATAAAATAAATCTTTAAATTTAATCTTCACAAGTCTTAGAGTTCGAATCTTATTTACTACAACAGTTAAAAATCCCATCACCCACCAACAAATTGTAACTACTTCTCTTAATTATTAATATAATCAATAATTAAATAAAAATAATAAAAAAATAATAAAAATAAAGCATAATTTCATTTTAGCTATTACCATAAATATATGGATAACGGGTTTTCATTTTTACTTCACTTAACAAAAGTTTGAGGAATGGTCCCCTCGATGTCTGAAGAAATTGTTCTTATTCTTTGACTAACTTACACAACAGGTTGCATCAGATCAACTATAGCTTTTGCCTAAAAAAATACTGAAAGGTTGTAGATGGTAACGACTTTCATTTCTCTGGACATTGGAAAGACGAGACTGTGCAAGGACTGGACAGTTTAACATGTCCATTCGCGACTTGATAATGAGTTGGCTACTGGTGAAGGATACATTTAAGACCTTTTACAAGGGGGCCAAGATATTATAGGGATCTGTAAGTCGAGGAATATGAAATTTTTTGAGAACCAAACTCAATTTATTTAGACCGTACTTTATGAATCCAATAAGCTCTTCAGTGACTATAATTTCTTCAAGTGAAAAGACGAGGGTACCCAAATACACCACAATCTTTTTGTTTCAACCTATAAGTCCTCTACCAAAAGTGATCGTCTATGGACAAAGTTGAGACAATACAACTAATCGGTTCACACTTTGTGTGATTGTTTATGGATACGAGACCGAGACAATACAACAACAAGATAACTTGTGTGATTGACTGGATACAAGATCAAGACTGAAAAGATAAGGGTACCCAAATATACCTCAATCTAAAACTTTTCCACCTATAAGTCCTTTCTCCGAAAGTGATTGTCTATGGACTGAGTCGAGACAATACAACTAATCGGTTCACACTTCGTGTGATCGTCTATGCATACGAGATCGAGACAATACGACAACAAGACAACTTGTGTGATTGACTATGGATACAAGATCGAGACAATACAAAAACTAAGTATGTTTACTTGATAATAGGTTCGGACTTAACAAAACACAATAGGATTGCTATCAAGTAAATAGGAATTAACGTTTGTGTATTTTACTTCTAATTATAATAAAACAATTATAATTGCGGAAATAGAAAAGTAAAAGACACATCAAGATTTTGTTAACGATGAAACCATAAATGCATAAAAACCCCGGGGCCTAGTCCAGAATTGAATACTCTCATAATTAAGCCGCTATACAAAATCTAAACCAACTTCGTATAGTTGAGACCAAACAACTAAACCTATTGTTCACCTAGTTCCCTCAGTATCCCCGCGCCTCTAACTTGTAATAAGTCACGCACTTGGAACAATTCCTTTGGTTCGTATTCCAAACAGTAAAGGAACAACAAGTCTGTTCGGTAGCAACTCTTTTCAAACAACGTGATATGAGTTTGGCAAAAGACTCTTCCGTTTATCCCAATAAACTCCTTTGTCAGGTTCTTAGATCTATCTATTAAACAACTACCAAAGTAATTGTCTAGACTATGCAATCAATACTCTTAATCACAAAGAATTGTATTGGTGCCGATCTACTCAACTAATCAATCAAGGTTATCACAAAGATAAGCCGATTATAGTTGGATCCCCAGCCGATCAAGTTTTGTGCACACTAAAGATTATGAACTCAAATAAGAAATCTTCTTTGTTTTCAAATCTTCTTATATCTTCAATAAACACCTGTACACATACAACTTGAATCTCTTGTGATCAATCACACATAGAACGGAGTCTGTTAACAATGGATTATCACAAGACGTCTTTAGATCTACAAACATTTCTAAAGATCCCCGTCGATACTTCGATCTAGTTTGAGTGAATCTTATATCATAAGAGAAGATTCTCAAGCATAAACAAACTAGGTGCAATCAAAGTTCAACAACCGTTAGTCAATCAAATCGATCGAAAACTAATAATAAACTGCAATTATCTAGTTTCCCACCAACGGTACTCGTCGAGCTTCCCAATCCCAAAGAAGTCTTTAAAACGAGCGGTCATAAGAGATTTCGCATAATTAGGGTACTTTCCTCTCCGAATAAACGGTGTTGATACATGAAAAATAATACCCCTTAAACGGGTTCTGTGTGTAGAGAATCAGTCAAACGACCCACCATTCAACCCAGAGGGCGAGAGAGTAGGGATAGTGTCGGACCCAATTACGCAGGTAAGAAGATCGGATGCTCCGAACGAAAAAAGCAAACAGCAGGAAGGCGAGACACAACCTTCTTTGAAAGAGATGCAAAAAGAACTAGAGGACCACATCCGCAGAGAGCAAGAGTTGATGAAACTCATGAAAATAGCCAACGCTGGACAGAATACCAAGGGAACAACGGAGGACTTGGGAGGAAAAGAAGAAGAATCTGCAACTATAACACAAGAGGCGATGGCCAAGTACTTGGAGGAGAACTACAGAGTCATGAAGCAGAACAACTACAATTTCATGGCTAGCCCATACTCCTCCGAAATTATAGAATATCAGTACCCATAAGATTATACCTCGCCGAAGTTCAAAGTTTACAATGGTCAAGGGAATGCGCGGGAGCATCTTAGCCGATTCCTATCTGCCATGAATGATCACGCAACTGATGGGAAGCTATGTTTGAGAGAATTTCCAAAGTAGCTAACTGACACGACATTCACGACATTCCCAATTTCAGGTTGTCATACCAAGGAAAAGAGTGGACATGGTAGCACAAACGCTCCCCCCCGCCCTTACCTTGCAGTAAAGAACAGATTATGGGTCTATTAGAGCAATGGATAGAAAACAAGGAGACCCAGTTGCCTCCAACAAAGACGGACCCCGGCACCATAGATAAAAATGACGCTAGATACTGCCACTTCCATCGCAGGATACAACACCCCACGACTGATAGCTACAACCTCCGAAGAATGTTTCAGAAAAAGTTGGAAATTGGCGAAATCGAAATTAGCAAGCCTGAAGGATGTGAGGCGATTCAACATCAAGTAATGATGCTCTCTCACGACCCGAGTGGAGATGTATGGAGACCTTGGTAAGATGATGAGGAGTAGGCATGCGAATTCGAAATGGAGAACCTCACTTTCACAAGCACAGACGATGTAGCCAGTAAGTTCGCCAAAACGGTGTTGGCTCAATAGTTTTTCGATTGTCTCGGCTTCAGCGAATATCAAATTAAAGAAGCGTCAAAGGATATAGCGGCAGGAAAATTTCATGGCCCTCTCCCTAAGGAGGCGATTGTGTTTACAGATGAAGACATCTGCTACCCGGGAGAACACCTCAGGCCTTTGTACTTAACAGTACACATCAACAAGCATCCACTGAAGAGAGCTTTTGTAGATGGAGGCGCGTCTTTGAATTTAAACTCCATGCATACGCTGGACATCTTGGGGGTACAACGATCTGCAATCAGAATGCGAACTACGACAGTGAAAGGTTTCGGAGGTCATACCCAGACAGCCATCGGAATTGTCAACTTAGCTTTGAGAGTCGGCCCTATCTGGGCACTCACGCCATTCTATGTATTAGAAGATGACCCCACATTCTATGTACTGCTCGGAAGAGGATGACTTCTTAACCATAAGGTGGTGGCGTCGACGTATCACCAGTGTGTTAAAACCAATATAGGAGGAAAGAAATACCGGATCCCTGCTACAAGCAACCCATTCGACCCAGAAGAAGCATACATGTCGGACGCGGTCTTCTACGATGAACCAAAAGATAAGGAGGAAGCGCCTGGAGTGCGACTCATCCCACTCCCTAAGTGGACTGAGGAAAAGATGGAGCCGACTAAGTCCGTGTTTAGCCCATCCAGAATGGTTTTTCCCACCGATAAGAAGAGGAAACAGGAAGAGTAACCCAGGTTCCAGCACTTCTCTAAGCCAGACGGAGGGCACGTTTACCGCTTATATCAATTAACCGAGGGAGTACCCACGGATGCGCAGGGTTACACTGATATGACTAGAAGCGAAGTGGAGACTCCCTTTGAAGACGCCAAGCGGAGTTTGGCGGAACTACCTTACAACTCGGTCGACGATGAGGAGATGCAGGACCAACTCGTAGACGTGCACCCTAAGGCCGCCGAAGAACGAACGCCTGAAGACCTTACCATGGACGGAATGAAGGAAATCAACATAGGAACAGAAGAGAGCAAGCGCTTTATCATGATAAGCAAGAATTTGGATAAAGAAGAGAGAAGCTTTGATTACGTTACTCAGAGACTACAAGGATGTCTTCTCCTTCGAATATGACGAAATGCCGGGGTTAGACGGTGACCTCATGGCCCACAATCTCGGAGTATCACCTGAATTCAAGCCTGTGAAGCAAAGGAGCAGGGAATTCCATAGAGCCACAGCTCTCGCAATAAAGGAAGAAGTAGAGCGTTTGCTTAAGGCCAAGTTCATCAAGCCCATTCAGCATCCGACTTGGCTAGCCAACATCGTACCCGTGGTAAAAAAGCATGTGAAGATCAGGTGCTGTGTGGATTACAGAGACCTAAATCGAGCGTGCCCAAAGGACGACTTCCCGCTGCCAAACATCGATATGACGCTAGACGCAACAGGAGGGAAAAGGCGATTCTCCTTCATGGACGGTTTCAGCGGGTACAATAAAATAATGATGGATTCGTCAGACGCAAAGAAAACCTCTTTTCAAACCCCATATGGAAATTTCTACTATGTAGTAATGCCTTTCGGTCTAAAAAACGCTTGCGCCACATATCAGCGCGCCATGACTTCCATATTTCATGACTTACTACACCAAACAGTAGAAGTATATGTTGACGACATCGTAGTTAAAACGCAAGAAGCTGAAGATCACGCGTCTCACTTGAAGACGGCCTTTGAGAGATGCAGGAAATTCAAACTCAAAATGAATCCTCTCAAATGCGCTTTCGGGGTAACATCAGGAAAGTTCCTAGGTTTTTTAGTCACCAATGAAGGAATCCAAGTGGATCCAAGCAAAGCTGAGGCGATCACGACTATGGCACCGCCAGCAAGCGCAAAAGAACTACAAGCCTACATAGGACAGATATCATACATACGGCGCTTTGTACCTGGCTTAGCGCAGTTAATGACTGTGTTTCTTCCTTTACTAAGGAAAAACGTACCATTTGTGTGGGGGGAGGCGCAGCGCGCCGCATTCGAGAAACTGAAGCAATGCCTTGTTAGCCCAAGGGTTCTCAGACCTCCGATACGAGGGGTTCCCCTCTATCTTTAGACAGCATTTACCAGCTCAGCAATAGGCGCGGTTCTTGCGCAAGATATGGGAGGAAACGAGCTGTCACCTATCTACTACGTTAGCCGAGTCCTGCGAGACGCACTGCGAGACGCAGAATTGAGATATTCACACGTAGAGCAAGCATGTCTGGCCTTTATATATGCGACACAAAAGCTGCGCCCTTATCTCCCAACGCACGAGACCATTGTGGTGGCCGCAGCAAACCCCATAGCCTACCTCGCTTCCAAACCAGTCCTGACAGGAAGAACTGCTCGCTGGTTGCTGCAACTGTCGGAGTTCGAACTCAAGTATCAGCGACCAAAAGCAGTAAGGGGACAAGCGATAGCCGACCTGATAGCCAATTTTCCCGGAGAGGGAGACGATGAAGTGCACGAGTACATACCTGGAGAAGTAGCAGCCGCGGATATCAATGAACCTTGGACCATGTTCTTTGATGGATCGTCATATGGTGCCATTGGAGGGGCGGGAGTAGTGTTTTAAGCCCAAAAAGGCGACTTACTCTCGTATTCGTTCAAATTGGATTTCCCGTATAGTAATAATGTTGCAGAATATGAAGCGCTAATCCTGGGACTCAGACTGGAAAAAGAGCTCAATCTAGGGAGAATAGAAGTAAAAGGGGATTCAAAACTAGTAACAAATCAGGTGAATGACGATTTCCACGTTAAGGAGCCGCACCTAGCGCCTTATCGAGCGGAGGCTCAAGATCTGATAAACCAAACAGGATCAACACTAGATCATACAGGAAGAAGCAGAAATCGACATGCAGATGCTTTGGCGACACTAGCAAGCAAGATGCAACTAAACGGCGAAGAAGAGGGTACAGTCACGGTGAGAAGAAAGGAGCTACCCAACACCTGGAAAGAAGACACTTCCTTTGAGGAAGCAGATGATTGGAGGCGAGTATATATTGAAGACCTAACTCGAATAGATGAAGACCGAGTAATGCCCACCCAAGCCATGAAAAAATTTGTGATAATTCAAGGAGCCTTGTACTACCGAGCTGCCGGAGGATCCCTCGCGAGGTGTGTAAACAGAAGAGAAGCGGAAAGTATACTCCAAAGGCTACATGCAGAGACATGCGGACAAACCGTCGCCGTTCATCTTTACAGAAGACTTCAGAGGTTGGGAATATACTGGCCAAGCATGTCGGCACAAGCAGCAGCCTGCCAAGATGGTTGTGCGGACTGCCAAGCTCCACCACAGCCCACGGAAGTCTGTACGGTCGAAGGGACAGATTGGAGGCAACCCTACATGGATTCCATCCAACATGGGAGGCTACCCAACGAAAGACAGGCGGCCCTCAAGATCCAAAAGAAGGGAGCGCGTTTCTTCATACATAAGGGTGTCCTCTACCGCAGAAGCTATAGTAACGCCGCGCTACGGTGCTTATCTGATCAAGAAGCGAAGGAAGTAATGACCCGGTCTTATGACGCTGAACACCAAGGAATGCGAAAGCTGTTTCTGCAACTTTACGAAGGCGGATTCTATTGGCCAGCCATGGAGAGTGATACCGTGAAGCACGTCCGAAAATGCCTAAGTTGCCAGATGTATGGAACCTTGATTCGGGCGCCACACACTCAATTGCATAGCATAGTAGCACCATGGCCATTCCATAACTGGGGGCTGGACATTATAGGGCCCATCAACCCAATGTCTTCAAAGCACCACAAATACATAATAACAGCTACCGAATATGCATCAAAGTGGGTCGAGGAAATACCCCTCAAAGACTATGCCGGAGCAACTGTGGCCGCGTTCATCAAGGAACATATCTTCTACGGGTTTGGCGCGCCTATGATCATTAGAGCGGACAATGCTAAATCATTCGTCAATAAGGATGTAATAGATCTGCTTCGCCAATACAACACAAGGCTGCACACATCGACCCCCTACTACCCCCAGGGGAATGGGCAGGCAGAGGCAACGAATAAGACACTCATCCGAATTTTAAGCAGAACAGTGCATGATCATCACCGAGAGTGGCACGAACAACTACCTCTAGCATTGTGGGCATATAGAATCTCGAAACGCAGCTCCATAGGAGCATCGCCCTATTCACTGGTTTATGGGGAAGATGCGATATTGCTAGCTAAAATAGTGATTCTGTCAGCAAGGGTGGCAATGGCTAGCCACACCACACCATACGAAGTAAGTCGTTTTGCCCACCTAGACACGATAGAAGAAAAGAGAGCACGAGCAGAACGATTCGCAGAAGCTTACAGGAAGCGCACAACTAAATATTACAACCAAAGCGTGAAAGAGAGAACCTTCAAAGTAGACGAGTTGGTTCTAAAAATTGCCCCTCATGTACAGAGGAACCCCAGCGTTGGAAAATTTGCCGCAAACTGGGAAGGCCCGTTCAAAATAAGAAAAGTGGCAGACAGTGGATACTACAAACTCGGACGAATGAATTGAACAAAAGTCAAAACGCCCATCAATGGCAGATGGTTGAAAAAGTTCCACGCATATATCGGTCAATGTATGAGAATCCCCCTCCCCCTTTTAATAAAAAGTAAGTTATAAACAGTGTGCAAATTTGCAAAAGGCTACGGGAATGCCAAAGGCGCCCGGTTAGCTGACAAATCTACAAAAAGCCGTGGAAACGCCAAAGGCGCCCAATAGGCTGACAAATTCACAAAAGGCTACGGGAATGCCAAATGC
>JAJJMB010014022.1:13421080-13431625 GCA_023531105.1 Papaver atlanticum
CCCGGTTAGCTGACAAATCTACAAAAGGCCGTGGGAACGCCAAAGGCGTCCAATAGGCTGACGAATTCACAAAAGGCTACGGGAATGCCAAAGACACCCGGTCGCCTGACAAATTTACAAAAGGCCATGGGCATGCCAAAGACACCCAATAGGCTGACAAATTCACAAAAGGCTACGGGAATGCCAAAGGCGCCCGATAGGCCGACAAATCTATAAAGAGCCATGGGAATGCCATAGACACCCAATAAACTAATAAGTTTACAAAAGGCTACGGGAATGCCAAAGGCGCCCTGTTAGCTGAAAATCTACAAAAGGCCGTGGGAACGCCAAAGGCGCCCAATAGGATGACAAATTCACAAAAGGCTACGGGAATGCCAAAGGCACCCGGTCGGCTGACAAATTTACAAAAAGCCATGGGCATGCCAAAGGCACCCAATAGGCTGACAAATTTACAAAAGGCTACGGGAATGCCAAAGGCGCCCGGTTAGCTGACAAATCTACAAAAGGACGTGGGAACGCCAAAGGCGTCCAATAGGCTGACGAATTCACAAAAGGCTACGGGAATGCCAAAGGCACCCTGTCGGCTGACAAATTTACAAAAGGCCATGGGCATGCCAAAGGCACCCAATAGGCTGACAAATTCACAAAAAGCTATGGGAATGCCAAAGGCGCCCGATAGGCCGACAAATCTATAAAGAGCCATGGGAATGCCATAGGCACCCAATAAATTGATAAGTTTACAGAAAACTAAGGGAACGCCAAGGGCGCCCGGTTAACTGACAAACCTACAAAAGCTATGGGAACTCTAAGAGCGCTCAATAGGCTGATCCACAAAAGGTAACGAGGATGCCCAAAGCGCCCAATAAGATGATCAGTTCGCAAAAGAAAAGGGGGAGTAGGCGCGTTCCATAAACACCCACCCATCCCGCCACATCTTTCTGATAAAAAGAAAAGAGGAAGTAGGCGCGTTCCATAAATGCCCACCCATTCCGCCACATCCTTCTGATAAAAAGAAAAGGGGGAGTAGGCGCGTTCCATAAACGCCCACCCATCCCACCACATCCTTTTGATAAAAAGAAAAGGGGGAGTAGGCGCGTTCCATAAACGCCCACCCATCCCACCACATCCTTCTGATAAAAAGAAAGAGGGAGTATGTTGTATCCCTACAACAACTAGACAAACAGAAGGATAGAATTGGTGATAAGCACCTCATAAATCAAGAGATTCAGGCCAAATCTGAGTTCACAGGGAACACAGCCATGAACAACAAAGTTCTATTTGATAATTGATATTCGATTTGGTTGCAATACAGACTGACTCAGACCTTATAAGGCTAAGTTGCCAAACTAATCCAACGGCCATGACGGTGCCAAATGGTTCTCATCTAACCCTCTCTTACATTCATAAAGGCACTCACTCTTACACTAACTACTGCTACACATAACTACTACTAAAGACTGACAGTAACATGATATGGGCACCTTCTCTCATAAACGGGATACAACATTCCACCCTCCTTGAAAACATCCTTGTCCTCAAGGATGGAAAATATAATAGGAAGATTGTCTTGTAGCTGGGAAGGTGTAGGTGCATCTGGGCATTGCAGCAGCATCCGTCGAACATAGTAAGAATTGTGACCTTTCACTAACTTCAAAAATAGCTCTGTAATTGACAGTGCTCACTCAGTGAGCATAGGCAATCCTTCTCTATAACCAGTTGAGACATGAAAATGAATCCGCGTGTTTTCGTCTGTAAAATGAACCTGCAACAATCGAACAGATAAAACTCCACTATCATCAATTGACCACTCCTGAGTTGTTAACATAGCAATCTGGATGATGCATTTGTAGACAGTATGGAGCTGACAACTTCTTCTTTCTCTTGTATTAGTATGCCATGTGGTGCGGAAACATTCAGTGGCCCCCAAAGGTGTTGGAAATCCCCAAAAACATACCCATTCGAAGTAATCCAGTCTACACCATCTCTAGCTTTCAGCTGTAAGTGACTACACCATTCGTGGTATTGATTAAACCAATCTCCCAAAAAAACTCTCTCAGAAGGTACGTCCATACCCCCCGAGTCCAACTCTCCACAAACTAGTGGAAGATAATTTGAATTTCCACTTCAAATAATCTATCCATATCCACACATATAGAAGTTGAATTGCCCTAGGAATTAGTTGAGCTGCCATTACTGTGCACAATTCCCCAGGGTGAACATGAGCTTTATCATTATTATCACCAGCTTGAGAGATGTGTAACAGTAGGAAAACAACTGTAGCAAGCATGGGCCTTGGTGTGGAATCACTGAACATTGCAATCTCTCTGTGACTCTCAACGAATAACTCCTCGAGCTGGGAAGCCGGTTGCTCAATAGGTGATGCAAGTATTGCTGCAAATATAGCAGCTGATATCCAAAATTCTTTAGTGAACCCCAGATTAGTATGCTTGTACACTTTGCTGTGCTGCACAATTACCGCTCTGACAACAAGGTGGGCAGCTTGTAAGTATCCGTTAGTTGCAACTTCTCCTTCTTTGCCATTATCTCGCATAAGTGGACAAGGAATTAAATATTTGGCTGTAGGCCCGAAGTCAAACTTATGATGCTCAAACACTGCAGTATAAACTCGATTATCCAGTATCCATTTATCAAACTCCAATTTGATATAACCCCTCACTGGTTGAAACCCCAGACACCATAGATGGTTGCAGTTAAAACACTCATGTTTAACATGATCCAAAGTCAGAAAAACAAAATTAACAGAAGTAGGATATACCATTTCAGCTTTTTTGAGGATAGGGAGAGCTCCATAGATTACAGATGCATGGAAGAGATAGTGCAGAAAGAAACCGATGTTTAAGAACTTGAAACAACTTCTAAGGAACGATAAAAGCATCATAAGTTGGTAATGGAATCTGAATTTAAATCTTAAGTACTCTACCCTTACCAACTCGTGTAGAATCTTAATTGCCATTAGCAAGGCCTGAATGCCAATTATTTGTTCCACATTTGACCCATGTGAAATCACAGCGATCCAGAATGGTATTTCCATCATCTTTATAGGAGATTCTGTCGTGTCATGAATCTGCCATGTTGAGTACATAAAAGCATTCACCTGGCTATAACCTGAAGGAAAATTCCAAACACCACAAGATGTGTACATATAAATCCAACCTGAGTGCCCAACTGTCATTAGAACTCTTGCCTGTAGCAGAAACTTCCAGAATTCTTCAAATGTAAGCAATTGTGGACGCTGAAAATGAATAATTCTCCAAAAATACCGCTGAGTTTGAACAACTGTAGGAACTGAGATATTAAGCACCAGAAGATATGTAAACTCCGTCAAGTTAATCAGCAACCCAACTTCATTAGCCTGTCTAACATCCATAATCATTTCCAAGTGGCCTGACTCATTACTGAGCCCCAATAATTGACGACAGCATGCTAGAATATATATGAAAGTGAAAGAAACAGTGCGAGGATATTACTGGATTGCATTAGTACTTGGTTGTCTAACAAGGGCATGAATAATGTTGTAGGAGTCTAGTGAAGTATTGTGTAAACCAAGGTGAAGCTGCAAGAGAATGTCATCATCACCACAATTACGTCTCCGCACTATGCTCCCAACTAATTTAGCAAGAAAGAGAATTTCAAACTGCTCAAGCCTTTCCACTAATACACAAATAAGCCTGCTGACACAATTTGCAACAATCTGAGTACGAATCCTTGCTTCACAGGACCTATTATTCCACCAACCAGCTGAGTAAAACTTGAATTTCCACCGCAAGTACTCAATGCACAACAACACATTTACAATATGAAATACCATGAGCAATTCGACATGAAACAACTTCACAGAAATATACAACAGTATAGCGTCTTCTTCCCCATGCAAACTCCACCATCCCATACAACCATAAGGTTCTGTTCGAGCATAACACGAATAACATTGACCTCTCCAGGTACAGTTCAAAAAAAAATTCATTAAGCCAGTAGGAAAAGTAAACAGCATCATCAGTAAAACTCCACAAAACACTATAAGGCAGTTTACCCAAGAATTCATATACCATTTCAAGTTCATATACCCTAATCCAGATGAGTATTAAAATTCTGTTTCAACAGCTTCCTCTCATCATAAACTTTGGAATCATTAACACATAAAAAATGAATTGATTGCACAGATGAAAAATCTGATTTATACCCAAAGCTAAGAAGTAATCGAAGAATCAATCTACCAGCACATTTACCTCGATCGAATAACAAACGAGAATCATCAAGTTTGAAGTGAAAACAAACCATACCTAGAATTTTGCTGTAGAGAAAGAACAAATCGTGCAGACATTCAACATTTCCTTGGTTTTCTGAAAAAAATTGGACGCAATTCCCTCTGGTACAATTATCTTCCTCGCCAATTTTCAACTGAGTTAACAGGAAAAAATGATTTATCAACGATTTTGAAACATCTTTAACTCGTAAACTCACATCATTGAGTGAATCTACATCTTCTTCTTCAACAAACAAAAATGGAGGAATCAAGTCTACTTCGAGAGAATCATCAATTTCATCGACATCAGAAGGAATCAACTCCATATCGGAAGAATTATCCACTTCGATGACAGCGGACGGAATTGAATCGACTACCACTGACTTCGTAGAGGCTTTTTCATCATCATTAGATGGAGCAATTTTGGTATCATCCCTTTGATTAACACTCGATGAAAATCCATCTGAACTTTCCTTGTTTGTTAAATCTGCCGATAACACTGTGTTAGAACCACTTACTCGTGCTGGAGTGTGTTGGTTGTTATGAGATTGATCGATTTTCTGTATTAGTAAGTCGAACTTATTATCCAGATCGGTTGATAACGCAGCGAAGTCGAATATGAGTTTATTGATTGTTGTTGTGTTGTTGTCAATCTTATCACCAACATCTTTGAGATTCATGGTGAAAAAATGTTGAATTTTTTTTAAACGGATTTTGAGTGGATCTGAACGGCTCTGATGCCAATTGTTGTATCCCTACAACAACTAGACAAACAGGAGGATAGAATTGGTGATAAACACCTCCTAAATCAAGAGATTCAGGCCAAATCTGAGTTCACAAGGAACACAACCATGAACAACAAAGTTCTATTTGATAATTGATATTCGATTAGGTTGCAATACAGACCGACTCAGACCTTATAAGGCTAAGTTGCCAAACTAATCAAACGGCCATGACGGTGCCAAATGGTTCTCATCCAACCCTCTCTTACATTCATAAAGGCACTCACTCTTACACTAAACGCCCACCCATCCCACCACATCCTTCTGATAAAAAGAAAGGGGGAGTAGGCGCGTTCCATAAACGCTCACCCATCCCACCACATCCTAAAGGGGGAATAGGCGCGTTCTATAAACGCCCACCCATCCCACCACATCCTAAAGGGGGAATAGGCGCGTTCTATAAACGCCCACCCATCCCACCACATCCTTCTGATAAAAAGAAAGAGGGAATAGGCAAGTTCTACAAGCGCTCAACCAACCCACTATCCCTAATAAAAAAGAAAAAGGAGGAGTGGGCGCGCCCCACCAACGCCAGCTCATCACACCACTTCCAATATAATAAAAAGGGGCGGGAGGAAGGCAGACACTACTACTAACCCATCCCAGTTTGCGACAAAAATAAATAAATAAAATAATAATAATAATAATAATAATAAATAAATAAATAAATAAATAATATCTCAATGAGAAAGCAAAATTTGTATTCATTTTAGCCAAAACACACACATAAGGAGAACAATGGAGCCATAGACAAGACATTAAAGTAAAGAGAAAGGCGCACAATTCAATCAGCTATTAATGCTCGACAGCGAGCAATGTCTGCATCCAAAGCCTCTACCATCAAACGAACGGCATCACACTGCGCAGTACCAAACGAAGATCTTGGTCAACTTCATTCACCAATGTTTGAATGCTCTGAATGATCTTACCCTTGGCATTAGCCCCGCGAGCGAACGAGAGGGTATCCTCATATTCATCGTATTCTTTGCGCGCCTTATCCTGGTGAATCAACCTAAGCGTCCATAACAGGCCCACTTCCTCCTTTATAACCAACAGACGCGCTAGCTCATGGTGTGAAATTTTAGTTGTAGTGAAAGTGGTGAGTAGAGTTCGTTCAACTCGGGCTTGTGAAGTATTTTTGAAAATTAAATAAAGTTGTTTCAATAATAATAAGAAAATACCGAGACTCTGGATTCCACCATTGACCAATTAATTGATAAACTCTAATCAATATTTATGCAATATTCTTCTTTAAAGTGATTCTAATATTTGCCTCTAATAGATTTTTGAAGTAGAAGTTGTAATCACAAAGCATGAAACATCAAAAGTTTTAAAACCTAGCATGTTCCATCAAAACAACCCACAACTACTCAATAAAAATCGATTTTTCTATATTCGTTTTATGCAAATAATCATATAAAAAATTGCAAAAATTAATTAAAATAGAATTATACCACTTTTCATGAAACAATGGCTTCCTCCGTCGCCTCGGCTAAGGGGTTTAGCTCCTCATATTAATCGTGTTCTCAAAATACATGTTTATGGCTCAAAAATTGATTACAAGGGAGAAAAGGGTATACTGTAGTCGCTGAAAGTCTAATACAGAAGACGGAATCGTTGCTGAAAGACTTCGGTGATAGCAGGAAGGAGCGACCGTATCTCGTTGTCACTGAAAATAAGTCTGCCTCTGCAACTGACTCTGTGGGTCTTATGTTCTTCGTCTTCTCCGGCAACAGCAGCAGCAGCAGAACCCGATCTTCTTCTAATGATTTTTCTGGCTTCTCTAAGGCTCTAAACTTTCCCCTAAGGTCTTCCTTACCTTCCTAAGACTCGTCCCAACCTTTTTATACACCACAGGCTCTCTAAATCCGTCCAAAAAATCTTTTTTTTTCCTCCACAACAAGTCACAATAATTCCTTTTTCTCATCACTTGCACGTCTTCTCAGTCAATCCAAGCTGTCCAAACTCTTCCTGTGATAGAAACAAATCTCTAAGAAGAGTTTCCTTCCTCTTCTTCACGTAAGTTTCCATAAATAAACCAAGAAACTTGCCCAAAATAAACCGTGATATTTTTAACCTTTTTTCCCGCCTCCAATTCGAGTTCTAGCCACTTTGGATCCATTCCAACACCCTTACCTCGCCTGTTAGGTCCATAGGAACGAACCCAATCAAATTCAGCCCTTTAATCTCCATAAAAATCGATCAACAATCCAACCCAAAATCCGTCTGTTTTCTGGAAATTTTTCCCGCCAGTTTTCTGTTTTTGAAAATGTGAAGAAATGTGACCTCCCCCTATCCAGTCCCGGTCTGTGCTTAGCAGCTGCTTGGAAATGGGTTACCCCTTATCCAAAGTGAGAGTCCGAATAGCAAATGTCCTCTCAGGAGCCTTTAACAACTTTTCAAGACAATTTTGCCGCAAAAGCCTATTTTTCCAAAAACACCTACAGGGGATAAAATACCAAAATTAGTACAAAAATGGGTACTAACACTATACATAAAAGAGATGAAAATAGACACATAAATGCGTCT
The DNA here is from genome assembly GCA_023531105.1 of Papaver atlanticum. Taxonomy (NCBI): domain Eukaryota; kingdom Viridiplantae; phylum Streptophyta; class Magnoliopsida; order Ranunculales; family Papaveraceae; genus Papaver; species Papaver atlanticum. Next base: position 13,428,656 of record JAJJMB010014022.1, read on the forward strand.
ATCAGCTCATCCTCGAGGTAGGAATGAGACACAAGCGAAGACGCGGGTGCTAAGGTCAGAATATGCTCGAGAAGTGGCGGACCCGCCTGGTCAGAAACCCAGAGACGACAATCAGAAACGGCGCGATTTATAGTAGCCATCATTATCAAAGAATCTGCGGACAATTGATCGGCCGCGTCACGAGCAGTAAAAGCCTCATCCAACGCTCGTTGAATCTCTAGGGGCACGTGACCCGATGATTCGGCTTGCTAAACAGCTTGGTACGCCTCGTGGCGCTCCCTAAAATTGGCACGCTTGGCATCTCTGTTCGCCATTCTCTGATCTCGAAGCGCTTCGATTTCAGCCTTCACGAGCAATAACCGTTCTAGTTCATGACGTTTGAACATCGTCGAAACCAATACAGGAACAGGCCCCAAGGATAATACGTAGTCGTGAAGGGAATCAGCCATGATGGCGATAAGTTGCTCGAAAAAGAGTGAGAAATGGAGCTGAAAATAAATCTAGTAACCAAACCACGGTAAGGGAGCCGTATATAAAGGGGAATGGCAAAAGTCACGATGCAATAGGCACCCACATCCCCCTTTGCATGATAAGATACGTGTTAATTCACGTTAATGGCAGCACATGAAAAACAATCCTCCATAAATGGGTCCTGGATCCAGGGCATCCCCAAAAGGAAAGGGAAACTCGCTGCAAGCCCCGAAGACTTGGGGACTAGGACTTGAAACTGGTATGGCAACACTCACAAGACAAGAAGGAGAAGGGATGAAGAGGGATGAATCGATAAAGAAGAAAAGTCTAGTAACAAATAACAAACGATACTACCATCAAAGGAAATTCACAAAGGTACAGAGCCCCAAAGCAAAAAAAAAAACAAAACGCAAATGACAAAGGTAACAAACGAGGACATCGTAAACTAATACGTAGCCTAACCGGCTAACAATGTGCGACAACGGGCAATGTCCGCGTCCACGGCCCCCGCCATTAAACGCCCTTCATCGCATTGAACGTTAGCTTGTGACAACTCCCAATTGGCATTGCTTATCAGCCTGTGGATGTCTTGCATGACTTTACCTTTAGATTTTGCCCCGCGGGCAAACGCAAGAATACTCGCGTGCTCGTCACAATCTCTACGTGCCTTGTCTCGACGCACACGCCTGAGAATCCATAGTACGTCCATTTCTTCTCTCAACACCAGTAAGCGCGCAAGCTCGTCTTCAGGGTAAGACAAATTTACAAGGGCAGAAATAGCCGCCAAAGACAAAGTGTATCCTGGGAGTCGTGGGGCCACTTGATCGGAGGTACGCGAACGGTAATCGGTGAGGCCATGCTCTATAGTTGCCATCATCGCTGAAGACTCCACAAATAGCGAGTTGGCTGCATTCCTAACAGTGACAGCATCGTATAAAGCACGCTGGACCACATGCATCACATGCCCTGAGGGCTTGGTCTTTCGAGCAGCCTGATGCGTTGCGTAATGCTCCGCTAATTGGGCGCGCATGGAAGCCCTGTTGGCCAGTCTGTGCCCGTGGAGCGCCTCAATCTCATCCTTCACCAGCGATAAACGCGCCAATTCCACCCCCTTGAACATCGAAACCAGCGTAGGGTTTGGCGCAAGAGCTAGTACATATCCATGAAGGGAATCGGCCATTCGAATAAAGTATCTGACAGGAAAAGTTAAAAGTAGAAACAAAGAGTTCAAGACTGGTGATCGAAGGAGAAACATGGCACCCTTATACAAGGAAAACGTTGTCATAAATAACTTGTTAACCGCCCTGTCTCCGACGACACGTGGTGATCAAGAGCGTAAAGTAACTTGACTATTGGGTCATTTGATAATTGACCCAATAGTCAGGTGACTAATGCTGATACATGAAAAATAATTTCCTGTCAGATACTTTATTCCTTAATTTCCTCATTGGACTTGGGCCTAGTCCCCATGTCTCATACTAGGCTTATCCCCCCTTTTTGGGGAACCCCGAACCATGAAGTAAGAAGGACAAGGAAGGGATTAACAAATAAGGAGGAGGTTATATTAAGGAATGCCATTAGAAGTAATTAAGGAGGTTTAAGACATGTGTCATGATGTCATAAAAAAGAGGGAATTTTGGGAAAGTCTATATAAGGAAGGACAAGGTACAATGGAAAGGCAACTCTCTCTCTTACCATTCCTAGTAAAGTGAGGTCACTTGGTGTAGCTGGGACGGGTAGAACCAAAACTAAATTTACCCTTCAACAGACGGCTCCACCAGTAACAACACAACTAGGTAGTTTTGCTGGCTCTGAGGATTAGTTTGCTTGAAATGCAAACTTCAATATTTATAGACCAAGGAAGTTTGGACACCAAGGAATTTCCAAAACCGAATATTCTCAAAGATATGCAATAAAGTCCAAATCGGTTTTCATAATTCCTGGAAATGCACTGTCCAAATATTGACCGAAATCTCAGTAGAAAATCTCCAATTAGTAAATGCACATTACAAATATTTATTTTCTAAAGATATGCATTTAATTGCTGGAAATTAAAAGCATATAAAAACTAAAAACCTTAATTAAAAGATTCTCAATTTATTTTGATCCGGGATTCTCCTTTAGCTATTAAGGAATATCTTTGAACAATAAAAGATAAGAGTTACTGCACATGTTCAAAGTATGTCGACATCTTTACTTTGTAGATCCTTTTTCATATTTACAATCTTGGAACCGATTTGCCACACTTTCAAACAAGTTTGGAATTGGTTCATCTGACTTTCAATAATTATGTGATTGATTATCCTATCAAATCACAAATCATGGGTTTAACGGTTCTGCCAAAACAAGTTTCGGTTCTACCTCCATGTGGGTATGTTGATGGTGGTTTTCGGTTCAAGGTCAAAATTGTGAAAACCTGTTTTTAATGCGCTGTCATCCTTCAAAGGAAAAAAAGCCATTTGAAAGTGATGAGTGCATAAACCTCTTCGCTCACAGATG
>JAJJMB010014022.1:13431635-13452356 GCA_023531105.1 Papaver atlanticum
TCTCATCAACACACCCAAATTTACCAAAAACAGCAGAATCAGTTTTTACCCAAAACATGGTATTAAGATTAGTCACGCTAGTTACCAAAAGTTGGTTGACTAGGCACTAGGATCGGTTACCACATATTTATGGTATAAACTTGTATTCGGTTGCAAAAGTTATAGGATCGGTTCCCCAATTACTAAAAACTTGTTGTACCTCTTACAAGGATTGATTCCCTCTTGTGATCGGTTGCACCTCTTACTAGGATCGGTTCCCTAATGTCTAGAGTTGGTCATACCAATTACAATAAATTGATCATACCATCTCAGGTGATTACTTAAGATCGGTTTCACTAATAAAAGTCATACCAATATAAAAGTCAGGCATTGTGAATAGTTTTACCAAGATACATAAACAAGTTATGATCGGTTATACTAAACACACATATTGGTAATCCAAAGATTTGCAATGAATAACAATACCAATAAGCCTAGCGATTTCCCTTTTGATTCACAAAACAAGTTTATGAATATACTTCCTTTAAACGAATGTAAAAGATTGTTTCCTAGGACGAAATCTTCACCCATACCCATACATTATCACAATAACATTCATACGATTATGTCGATGTCTTATATACGAAGTTCAAAAGATAGACGTTATACTTCGTATTGTAATTCCTTAATACTATGTCTAACTAGAGTATAATCATTCACAGCTTCGCAGTTATGTTTTCAATATGCACGACTTGAAAGATACGTTAGGAATGAAACAGTTCAAGTCAAATATTACTAACCTCAAGAGGAAGGATGATGTCGTCGTTGTAGTTCTTTACTTCTTCACATTCTTCAAAGTCTTCACGTAATACTTGTAAGTCTCATATCCTAGTAACTTCTAGCTAACCTATATGAAGTTGACTCTAGTAAATAATCAAGCGACTCTTTAAATGAGTTTTGATTCACTAAAATATGACAACCAAAATGGACATACCAACGCTTGGTGGGTTCAACCGAGCTATTCGCTAACAATCTCCCCCTTTGTTAGACTTGAATAACCGAAACCTCCACTTTGATAAGTCTAACTAAGATCAGAATTAACTTAGTTTCTCTTATCCGGAATCGAATTGGACTAAACAATTGATCCCAAAAACCCTTTTGTTAAGCCATAAACAATTCATACAAACCAAATAAATCAACTTGCATAATTATTTACCTCAATCGGAAGCAATTGCAACAAACATAGACATTATAGTACCGCAATTGCACCGTAATTTTGTAAGCCTAAACAATTGATACCAAACCATAAAGCAAGATAACAATTGTTTTTCTTAACCGGAAACAATTGAATCACACACACATCCATACACAAATAATGGATTAAACATCAATTGTACCGAAATTTTGTTAAGCAAAAGCAATAAATATATACAATAAAATCAGGCTTTTCTTAAACAGGAAAACGATTAACTAATAAATTCGTTACCTCAAATTCCGCATCATCTTCTCCTTTTGTTTGCATCTTTCCGGGGAGGAATATCACTGTGTTATCATCCTCTTGCAAGACAAAAGAACAAAAACAAAAACCAACTTTACCAGAGAAAGGTTGAAAACCGGTTTTAACTAATGCAATGCAAAAGTTGAAACCCCGAAACACATATGCTTTTATGCTAAACCAAACGATTTTCACATATTAGTTTCAATCAGAACCCCTCATGATCCTTTGATAAAGCCTACCAACATGGGATAGAACTCAATCCTGCTAAATCAAAAAGTCACCCAAACCATAAGGGTTCACACCATATGAGATCGAATAATAAGGTTATGAAAACCGAAATCAAAATCCCATAACATACATAACAATAATATAAAGCATTCAAGCAAAGGCTATGTAATCGAAAAACTATCACAAGAAAAATTATAAAATAATAATTTTTTTCATTAAATAATAGATAGTTTTATTCAAAATAGACCTTATACATTTATTGAAAGAAATCAAAAACTGATGTCTATTTTCCTGATTAAGTCTTGCAGTATATGCCTTAATCTTCAGTGGTGCTCTTATTGTTTACTGAATTTCATCAGTACTCAAACTTTTGAAGCATGTCTCAAGAGACTTGTCTGCTACCACTTCCTGTTTTTCAAGTTCTTCAATTAGAACCTTGAGTTCAGCAAGAACACCTCTTGTTTGATCAATTCTTTCTTTGAGCCAATCTTGATGTTGAAATGTCATTATGAGATTGGTTCTTAGTTCTTCAAAACCTTGGATATGGTGAATCATACAATCAGAACGAATCCACTTGGTTTCCGTTGGATATTGAAAGTTGTAAGGCAACAGACATGACTCATCCTGAGATCCATTCGAACTATCTGAATCATAATCATACATGATTTTTGATATGTTTTTCTTCTTCCTTTCTGTATTGATTCCTTGACAATCCTTAACCTTTTGAGCTTCCTCCTTATTAGCCTTTGTGACACTTCGAGTTATTGGAGGCATGCTCGGTTATTTAAATAAGGATTGATCAGGGTTTCAGAATACAAGCAAGAGATAGTTTCTATTTAAGAAGAGACAACTCTTGGACCAAAAATATCAGGAAATTCCGAAAATATTAAAGAATATATTCAGTTTCCTTTGTTCGAACTTCTCATGCTGGAAGGTTATTAAAAATCGAAGATTCTAAATAAAACCTATTTTTGGAAGATCATGTTAAACATGAAAAAAAAAAGATAGACATGGATTCGTAGTCATCCATAAAATGTCACAGATTTTTCTGATAAACAAACACACACACAAAAATGTGCTCTCGTTTTATTGTGCTTTTATCATCCATAATTAAGAGCACGAAAGAGGATGAGGGTGCACAATTTCGATAAAACTAAGTTGTATCGGAGTAAGCTTTTTTTAGCTTACAGCGAGTATCAGAAACATAGTTCATGTTTCTCTTTGGGAATTTATGCCCAAAATATTTTCTCCCAAGAAGGTGATCCTTCCTTGATCCAAAAACATGATCATTAGGAGACATTGTACTGATGTGAGAATTTTCAGAGATGGATAAATCTCTCTTAATTCTATTAATGATATTTTCATATGATTTTCTCATTCTAAGGATTTCCTTATGATGCACATCAGCATGATTATCTGAAACAATTATCGGAAATTCCTGATTGTTTCTTTTGGCAGAGATTCTCTCTTTCCCTTTCTTTTGGAATTGTTTTTCATCAAAAAAAGGATTGTTTCGATATGGGTGAGGAGGAACCTTTTTCCAGAAGCGGTTATCAACTCTTACTTCTAATTCTTTTGAGTTGACCTTGTCGGGTTGTGGTGTATTATGTCTTTCTACTGAGAAATGATCTTTCAGTTTTTTAAGACAAGAAACTTCTTTCAATATTTTTACCACCATATTTTGAAGAAGTATAAGTTTCCTGTCAAGTGACTGAAAGTTGTATTCCTTAAGATCACGCACACGGAATCGGTTCAAAGTTTCCTTTGGATAAGATTTCGTCTGATCATCAGTAGATGTAGAAAATGGTTTCTCATCCTCTTCTGACTTGATGTAGTTAGGCAACCTACCATCATCATGATTTGTTTCAGATGTGATCAAACAAGTTTTGTTATCACAATCTCTCAAAGTCAAGCAAGGACCTTTGGTTTTTTCATCAGAAGAAATTGTAACAGAATCATTAGTCAGATTCATAGGATGTGTCTCTTTATCTTGAGTAAGAGTTTTACCAAGAGCTTCTATTTTGACAGTGAGATCCATATTCTCTTTGGCTAGACTATCTAGTTGAATGTATTTATCTCTGATCTCACGTTTAAGAAGATTTGACTTTGTCTTTAATATTAGCATTCTTGTAGACAGAGATTTAATGGGCTTTAGGATTTTTATCAACTCTTTATCAGCATCTTCTTTTCGATCAGAGATTGACTCAAATGTACTCTTGATTTTCGTAACTCCTGGATCATGAGTTAATGCAGTGGTAACATCTTCAACTTTTGAGTATTCATACTCTTGCATAATGTTAACTGAATCAGTCATCGATTCAATTCTTATAGGATGGATCGCACCAAACACAGATTGTTAGATCTTTTCGTGTTTGCCTGCTCTGATACCAATTGAAAAGACGAGGGTACCCAAATATACCTCAATCTAAAACTTTTCCACCTATTAGTCCTTTCTCCGAAAGTGATTGTCTATGGACTGATTCGATACAATACAATTAATCGGTTCACACTTCGTGTGATCGTCTATGGATACGAGATCGAGACAATACGATAACAAGACAACTTGTGTGATTGACTATGGATACAAGATCGAGACAATACAACAACGAAGTATGTTTACTTGATAATAGGTTCAGACTTAACCAAACACAATAGGATTTCTATCAAGTAAATAGGAATTAACGTTTGTGTATTTTACTTCTAATTATAATAAAACAATTATAATTGCGGAAATAGAAAAGTAAAAGACACAACAAGATTTTGTTAACGAGGAAACCGCAAATGCAGAAAAACCCCGGGACCTAGTCCAGAATTGAATACTCTCAGAATTAAGTTGTTATACAAAATCTAAACCAACTTCGTATAGTTGAGACCAAGCAACTAAACCTATAGTTCACCTAGTTACCTCAGTATCCCTGCGCCTCCAACTTGTAATAAGTCATGCACTTGGAACAATTCCTTGGGTTCGTATTCCAAACAGTAAAGGAACAACAAGTCTGTTCGGTAACAACTCTTTTCAAACAACGTGATATGAGTTTGACAAAAGGCTCTTCCGTTTATCCCAATAAACTCCTTTGTCAGGTTCTTAGATCTATCTATTAAACAACTACCAAAGTAATTGTCTAGACTATGCAATCAATACTCTTAATCAAAAAGAATTGCATTGATACCGATCTACTCAACTAATCAATCAAGGTAATCACAAAGATAAACCGATTATAGTTGGATCCCCAGCCGATCAAGTTTTGTGCACACCAAAGATTATGAACTCAAATAAGAAATCTTCTATGTCTTCAAATCTTCTTAGATCTTAAATAAACACATGCACACAAACAACTTGAATATCTTGTGATCAATCACACACAAAATGGAGTCTGTTAACAATGGATTGTCACAAGACGTCTTTAGATCTACAAACAGTTCTAAAGATCCCCGTCGATACTTCGATCTAGCTTGAGTGAATCTTATATCAGAAGAGAAGATCCTCAAGCATAAACAAACTAGGTGCAATCAAAGTTTAACAACCGTTAGTCAATCAAATCAATCGAAAACTAATAATAGACTGTAATTATCTAGTTTCCCACCAACGGTACTCGTAGAGCTTCCCAATCCCAAAGAAGTCTTTAAAATGAGCGGTCGTAAGAGATTTCGCTTAATTAGGGTACTTTCCTCTCCGAATAGACGGCTCCACCAGTAACAACACAACTAGGTAGTTTTGCTGGCTCTGAGGATTAGTTTGCTTGAAATGCAAACTTCAATATTTATAGACCAAGGAAGTTTGGACACCAAGGAATTTCAAAAACCGAATATTCTCAAAGATATGCAATAAAGTCCAAATCAGTTTTCATAATTCCTGGAAATGCACTGTCCAAATATTGACCGAAATCTCAGTAGAAAATCTCCAATTAGTAAATGCACATTACTAATATTTATTTTCTAAAGATATGCATTTAATTGCTGGAAATTAAAAGCATATAAAAACTAAAAACCTTAATTAAAAGATTCTCAATTTATTTCGATCCGGGATTCTCCTTTAGCTATTAAGGAATATCTGTGAACCATAAAAGATAAGAGTTACTGCACATGTTCAAAGTATGTCGACAACTTTACTTTGTAAATCCTTTTTCATATTTAAATCTTGGAACCGATTTGCCACACTTCCAAACAAGTTTTGAATTGGTTCATCTGACTTCCAAAAACTAAGTGATTGATTTTCCTATCAAATCATCAATCATGGTTTTAACAGTTCTACCAAAACAAGTTTCGGTTTTACCTCCATGTGGATACTAAGATTAGTCACGCTAGTTACCAAAATTTTGTTGACTAGGTACTAGGATCGGTTACAACATATTTATGGTATCAACTTGTATTTGGTTGCACAAGTCATAGGATCGGTTCCCCAATTACTAAAAACTTGTTCTACCTCTTACAAGGATCGATTCCCTCTTATGATCGGTTGCACCCTTTACTAGGATTTGTTCCCCAATGTCTAGTGTTGGTCATACCAATTATAATAAATCGATCATACCATCTCAGGTGATTACTTAAGATCGGTTTCACTAATAAAAGTCATACCAATACAAAAGTCAGGCATTGTGAATAGTTTTACCAAGATACATAAACAAGTTATGAGCGGTTATACTAAACACACATATTGGTAATCCAAAGATTTGCAATGAATAACAATGCCAATAAGCCTAGCGATTTCCCTTTCGATTCACAAAAAAAGTTTATGAATGTAGTTCCTTTAAACGAATGTAAAACATTGTTTCCTAAGACGAAATCTTCACCCATACCCATACATAATCACAATAGAATTCATATGATTATGTCGATGTCTTGTATACGAAGTTCAAAGGATAGACATTATACTTCGTATTGTAATTCCTTAATACTATGTCTAACTAGAGTATAATCATTCACAGCTTCGCAGTTATGTTTTCAATATTCATGACTTGAAAGATACGTTAGGAATAAAACAGTTCAAGTCAAATATTACTAACCTCAAGAGGAAGGATGATGTCGTCGTTGTAGTTCTTTACTTCTTCACATTCTTCACGTAATACTTGTACGTCTCATATCCTAGTAACTTTCTAGCTAACCTATCAAGCGACTCTATAAATGATTTTTGATTCACTAAAATATGACAACCAAACTTGACATACCAACGCTTGGTAGGTTCAACCGAGCTATGCTCTAACAAAGACAATACGACAACGAAGTATGTTACTTGATAATAGGTTCAGACTTAACCAAACTCTATAAGACCACTATCAAGTAATGTAGAGTTAATGTTTGTGTAATTTACTTTAAATTATATAAACAAATATAATTACAGAAAACAAAAGTAAATCACACAGCAAGATTTGGTTAACGAAGAAAAATGCAAGTGCAGAAAAACCCCGGGACCTAGTCCAGAATTGAATACTCTTAGAATTAAGCCGCTATACAAAATCTACACCAACTTCTTATAGTTGAGACCAAGCAACTACCCCGAGTTCACTTAGTTTCCTCAGTATCCATGCGTTTCCGACTTCAATGAGTTCACGCACTGGTACAATTCCTTTGGATCGTATGCAAAGGCTCTTTCGTTTAATATAATAAACTCCTTTGTCTGGTTAGATCTGTTAGAGCACTGCTCGGTCGAACTCGCAAGCGTTGCTATCTCAAGCTTGTTTTTCAAGTTTAGTTGCCAAAACTATAAGTCTTGATTTTCAGCCAAAAGTGGAAGCCTTATCTCTTTCTTTCCCTTCTTCGAGTCAAAGGTCTCAGGGCGGTTCTGCTCAAATCAAAACATTCACGAGAAGCCCTGGGTTCAAGATTCAAAGCGAATGTTAGGACCACCTCGCTTCAGATCCTCGGTATGCCACAATTAGTCCACTTATAGCTAAGTCTCGGATTAGGATAGAAAGTGTAGTTGAGCATTAGACTTCACGGTGTTTATCGATTGAAGACGAAGAACTACAAAGGGTAGCTTGTGGAACTTCATCAACAAAAGGTATGTGGAGACTTGAACTCATCTATCACTTGAAAGTCTATCTACTTTATCTCCTATTTGAGACAAAAGTCGTATAGCTATATAGACTTCGATTATACACATTTGATATTTCGAACTGAGTTTAACTCGCTTACATATTTCTCGAAATATGTGTTGGTAAGCTTTCGCTTTAACCAAGTTCAACTTATATTCTTGACGAAAGTCAAAAGATGATCATGTGAAAATCGTCTGGTAATATCTTACATGATTTGTGTGATACAGTGATTTGATGTAGACTCAGAATGTTTCGTATTGATCTATCGATCACTTGAAAATTGCTTTGAAGCTAATAGTTTGTGTGAGACAGCTATTGTCGTCTTCTAAGAATGTTTCAATGATTGAACTGGGAGTTTAGAACAATTAACCATGATTGGATATAACACAGTATGCGTACTTGTAGGCTAACTGTTGCAAGTTATTCCAAGTCCGGGAACCATAGTATGCATACCCGTATGCGTACTGGTTGGTTAGTTGAAAGTCCGGGAACTTAGTATGCATACCCATATGCGTACTGGCGTAAGTTCAAGTCCAAAAATCAACTGAGTTTGGAGGTATGCGTACCCGTTCGCATACTGGCGAACCCAAACTAAGTCCAACCACTTAGGTATGCGTACCTATTCGCATACTTGAGTAGGTTATGTTCTAAAATCGGTTTTTTCATGAACTAATACATTTATATATATATTAAGGAATGCAATCTTTTGCAAACCGTGGCTATAATGTTCATGAATTGATTCGAGTGAATCAAAATCGATTTTGCTTCAATTGTGTCTTGTATACTTCTTTTAGAATATAAATAATTGAACAACTCTATAACTAGTTTCGTTTGAGTCATTTGAATGAGTTGTGTTAAGATGAACAAGGTTGATATGCAAGTGTTCATATGACTAACTTCGGTTAACTATTGTTAAGCCAACAAGGTGTACACATTTAGGTACGGTTACTCATATCTAAATGAAGTCATTTTTCATTTGTGTGTAACAAGCTAAGTTCGATCTAACGGTTGAAAGATATTAGCTTGAGTCTAATCAGGTTTTCATCTAACGGTGAATATTGAATGCTTTGTTACCACGGTAACATTGATTGTAAACCCTGATTTGAAGAAAATTTAAGGAAGAACTCTAGCAACTGGGAAACCTAATCCCCACACCTCCTGTGCGATACTAGTTGCGACTAGAGTCGATTCTCCTTTAAACTTGGTTTTTCTAAAACCATTATAGGTTAACGACTTAAAGACTTCATTGGGATTGTGAAGCCAGACCCAACTATTTTCTCTGTAGTTGCGTGTTCTGATCATGCTATTTTCTATCGTGATTGAGTACTATCTTCTCTAATATTTGCTCGAGATTTAATCTCTGATAGGCAAGATAAAAATTAGTCACAAACATCTTCGTCTCATCGTTTGTGATTCCACAATATCTTGTTACGCTACCATACGATTAAGATTATTGTGAGGTGATTGATATTACTAGGCTGTTCTTCGAGAATATAAGTCCGGTGTATCAATTGGTTCCTGTTCAACTTGATTCATCGAAAGACGGAACAAAACTCATAGGTATTTCTGTGGGAGACAGATTTATCTATTCAATGGAATTTTCTATGTGAGACAGCTTGGTTTATCAAGTCTTCAACTTTGGGTCGTAGCAACTCTTAGTTTTGGGTGAGATCAGCTAAGGGAATCAAGTGCGTAGAGTCCTGCTGGGATTCAGAGGCGTAAGGAACACGACTATACCTTGATCAGTGTGAGATTGGTTAGGGCTCAACTATATTCCAGTCCGAAGTTAACTTGGAGTAGGCTAGTGTCTGTAGCGGCTTAATACAGTGTGGTGTTCAAATCTTGAATAGGTCCTGGGGTTTTTGTGCATTTGCAGTTTCCTCGTTAACAAAATTTCTGGTCTCTGTGTTATTTCTTTTCCACATCATATTTGTTTATATAATTGAAATATCACAGGTTGTGCGTAGTTCAATCAATTAGATAATCCAACCTTTGGTTGTTGATATAAATTGATTGACACTTGAACATTGGTCTTTGGTACCATTCAAGTTGTTTCTCATAATAATCAGGCTCACCGATTCTATCTGTTTGATTTGATGATTACATTGAGAAACAGAGATACAACTCTTGGATATATTTCCATTGATTGAGTATGACTGTCTAGTTGATTCTATATGAATTATATTGGAGTATGTCCATACAAATTGCCTACAAGAAATATTGGGTGTGGTTGTTAGACCCCCGCTTTTTCAATTGGTATCAGAGTAGGAAAACACCTTTAAGACCTTATAAGTCTATGTTTGTAGCAATCTGATTTTTATGGACGAGTCTATCTCTAATAACGTACCAGTTCAGAAATTACCAGATATTTTTCAAAGCTTAAATTCACCTGAGAGAACTGTCACATCTAGGTCAATATCTAAACATCCTCGTGATGTAGAAACTGTTGATATCTTGGAAACACACATACAAGAACAGTTGGATGAACTTTCTGATGAAGGTGACTCAGATATTGATAGAGATGTTGATGAGGAAGTCTCAGAGTATGTTAAGATATTGGATTCGATGGAAAATAAGAAGATGAAAACTTCTCATGCCACACCTTTTCTGACTAATCTCTGTCGTGCAAACAAGAAATTGAGAAGATGTTACGCAAGTGTTTATGTTTCGAATCGTTCTAACGAATCGATCCTCAAGGATTCTGAGGAAAACCTACGTATGAAGTCACTTGAATGTGATAATCTTTATCAAAAGTACTTTTCGTTGGAAGAGAAACTTGCAGAATCTTAAGCAAGGATTAACTCTCAACAAATTAGTTTTGATGACAGAGAAAGTGCTTATCTCTTTCGAGAAAAATGCCTTGAGGATGATTTAGCTGCTACTCTTGATAAAATCAAGATGACTTGAAAAAGTTCAATACTAGTTCAACCAAATTAACCACTATGCTAGGATCAAGTAAAAATCATCGTGATACACGAGGATTGGGCTATAAGGGAATAGATGCTCCAAGTACTAGCAAAGAGGTAAAATTTGTCAAGGCTAGTGATTCTTCTCAACAAAAGGTTTCCACTGATGGCAAAAGTGAAATTCGTTCACCGGCAGTTAAGGTTCGGAAGAGCAAAGTATATCAACCTCCAAAAACAGCACACATGAATCCGGGTAAGAATGTTCCTTATATTTGATATTACTGTGGAAACAAAGATCACCTGGAAAGGAGATGTCGTTTTCGTATAAAGAATGAAAAACTTCATGATATTCTTGTTTGGGTGTCAAATGAAGTGATTAAACCTAGATCATATGTTAAGGCTAACACCCTTGACATTACGGGTTGTGAACGTCCAACTTTTAGGCAAAGGAATCAGTGTTGTGATAAACCTAGATTTACCTATAAACGTCATAAGAATCCTTTTCACAATCGTAATGATTATCAAAAGGATAAATTTGTAAAGACGAAGACAAGATCCGATACTCCCAATTAGAGAAAGACTAACTTGCGAAATAATAGTCAATCAATTTCTCTTCCGACAATTCTAGAAGAGAGTAATGGGAAGAAGGTTCTGGTTGTTCCTAAACACACTCAGCAGTGGGTACCAAAGAAATCCAATGATGCACTAATGTGAATTTTAAGTTGTAGTGAAAGTGGTGGTAATAGGATTCGATTCTCGAACTTGTGAAGGATAACTTTAGACTTAACTTTTAAAACTAAAATATAAAAAATCACTGATATTTAAAACAAACACTGACAAAGTTGATATCAATATTAACTGAACACTGAGGCTAAGATTCCACTATTTTTCCAAGTTCAAAGTGATTTTAACTAGTATTTATATTTATTCATTTTTTTTGCGTTTAATTTGATTCTAAGCTATTGCAACATGTAGATTTTCAAAATAACAAGTATAAATCCAAAGTATAAAGCATCAAGAACCTATGGCTAAGCATGCTCTATCAAAAGAAATAACAATTGCTTAACAAAAATCATTCAAACAATTATATATCAAGACAAATAATCATAAAAATAATTGAAATAAAATAAATAAAATAGATTTTACCACTTTTTATTGGAAAAACAGCTTCCTCTATCGCCTCAACAATGGGGTTTAGATCCTCATATTAATCATAATCTCAAAATACATGTTTATGGCTCAAAAGTTGATTAAAAAGGGAGAAAGGTGTTAAAGCAGCGGATTCTGCAGTTGCTGAAGGTCTAAAACAGAAGTCGGAATTGTTGCTGAAAGGCTTCGGTGACTGCAGGAAGATGCGACCGTACCTCGTTGTCACTGAAAATAAGTCTGCCTCTGCGACTGACTCTGAGGGTCTTATGTTCTTCGTGTTCTTCTTCTTCTTCGCAGCAGAAAAGTTTCTGTATCGACTCCAGTTGATTTTTTTACGCTTCTCTAAGGCTCTAAACTTCTCCAAACTCTCCCAAATTGTTCGTACTCCTAAATATGACTCGAATCAACCTATATATAGCCACCAGACACAAAATTTCTCGAGTTAATCCACAAATATTCTCTGTTTTCTTTTAGCAAAAGTCTCGGCCTTTCTTCTTTTCTTTTACGCGTTTTAGATGTTTCCAACCTTCCCAAATCTTCCTATAAGACATATCTTCCCTTAACTACGCGTAACTTCCAACTATATCAGAAAAAATCCATGTTTTGTCGAGATGAACGATATCCCTCCCTGTTTACTGAAGTCACGTGTAAAACTCCTCTTTTCTCGATTCAATTAGTGTTACCAACCCTGTTTTATCGTACAAGATTTATGCCAGCTAAAATCCAAGACAAACTCCTCAAAAATCTCATCCAAAAATCGATCCAGAGAATCACGCAGGTGATGAGAATTTTCCCGCCTTTTTCGTTTTCAAAATGAAGGGGGTGACCTCCCCTTATCCAGAGTAGGAGTGCGAATAGCAAGTGGTCACCCCTTAGTAATTTGGGTGCCCCTTAGTAATTTTTTCCATGAGTGCAAAAACCACTTTTTGAGCCAAATTCGCCGCAAAAGCCCATTTTTCCAAAAACACCTACAAGAGATAAAATACCAAAATTAGTACAAAAATGGGTACTAACACTATACATAAAAGAGATGAAAATAGACACATAAATGCGTCTATCAAATACCCCCAAACTTATTATTTGCTAGTCCCGAGAAAATTAAAACTACAAAATAAAATCCTAACTCACTGTCGCAGGCATCGTCGATTGCACTTAGCATGTGCAACAAGCCTTTAAACCCCTAGGTGGCCCTAGCGGCCGAGTTATAGTCTCGGGAGGGTTTACCAGAGGTGTACCCACAAAACCTTTACTCCATACCCTAGCTATCTACGCAGAACCTTGGAATGCACTAAAGAACCTCCTTGGTTGGCATACTTATTGATTACGGGAGGAAGTACCCTGATGCGAAATTCCAATTGCTGTATATGAGTTTGCACTCAAGTATACTATAATTCATATATAAGTAACAGAGCTCTACTCAGATAGTCGCACTATGGACATCAATATCCGGAATCATACAAATCACATGAATAGATTAAAAAGATGGATATAGAAATAGATGGTTGCGAATGGACTTCAATGCCAAGATGAACCTATGACCTAGTGGATTGAGATACTGGTCTGGACTAATATCAACACAACTGGCATATACAAGGGAACCAGTGGTCGACATTCCTAAATCTACATCAACACAGCTGGCATATACAAGGGAACCAGTGGTCGACTTTATAGTAAACCTCTTTTTTTTTTTCTTGTATTTTTTTTTAACGACATGATTAGATCTTTTGGATCCAAGCGCATGCTTCTTGTCAGCAGATTACATGGTAATTCCCGTGGATCCTGCATTCCACGCTTGTTTAGGCGACGGAGACAGGGAGAACACACACATATTGCTATCCAAGTGTTAATACTTATTCCGATTGGTCTAATTGGTCTGGTATTTTTTTTTATGTAACTCAATCACCCTATTTCAACTTAGCAGACATCACATAAAAATTTGCAAAAACAAAAACAGAAGTAATAAGATGATTCCGAGATACGGTGAAACTATCATGTTATTTCTAACACCTGAGCTCCGTGCTTTTATGAATAGACTCTTATAGACATTTCCATCTAATCAGATTGGTTCCTCAACTCCTAAACCAAAATGCTTCCATCCACTTAGATTAGTTAGTGCACTCCTTAATAGGCATAAATTTCTAGACTCTGGAGATTATTTATTACGACAAAAAAGTTTCTACCCCACCCCCAAACTTAAATCTAACATTGTCCTCAATGTTTCTAATTAAAGAACAGCACCAAAAGTATAAATAACATGAGGAATCAGTAAAGAGAGAAGTTGGAAAGATAGTACCTGGGTGAAGTGGAATAAAAAACATACAAAAATAATATACAACATACAAATCGCCTCGATGGTCAATCAAGGTAAACAGGGTCCTCCAGAGGGACCTCCTCAACATCACCTGTAGGAAAAGGCTCTAAAAAGGGCTTCAATCTCTGACCGTTAACCTTTGAAGAACTACTACCGTATGGTGTCTCAATCTTAATAGCGCCACGAGGAAAAACAGTACGGACCACAAAAGGACCGGTCCACTGAGAACGCAACTTCCCGGGGAATAGATGCAAACGAGTGTCATACAGAAGAACTTTTTGACCTGGAGAAATTGACTTTCGTAAAATATTCTTATCATGCACAAGTTTCATTTTGTTCTTATACTCCTTAGCACTATCGTACGCATCTCTATGAATCTCGTCCAACTCATTGAGCTGGAGCTTTCTGTGAGCTCCTGCCTTGTCAAGTGAAAAGTTTAGCTGCTTAATAGCCCAGTAGGCTCTATGCTCTAACTCAACAGGTAGGTGACATGCCTTGCCAAAAACTAAACGATAGGGTGACATTCCAATGGGTGTCTTAAACGCAGTACGATAAGCCCATAAGGCATCAGTAAGCCTCGACGACCAGTCTTTCCTATTAGGATAAACTGTTTTCTCTGGAATACGCTTAATTTCCCTATTGGAGACCTCTACCTGACCACTAGTCTGTGGGTGATATGGGGTAGCTACTTTATGGGTAATACCATATTGTTTCATTAAAAGAGCAAATGGTCTATTACAAAAGTGTGAACCTCCATCACTAATTATAGCTCGCGGCGTACCGAAACGTGTAAGTATATTCTCTTTCAAAAACTGGACTACGACCCTATGGTCATTTGTTCTACACGGAACCGCCTCAACCCACTTAGACACATAGTCTACAGCGACAAGTATGTAAAGATAACCAAACGAATTAGGAAATGGGCCCATAAAATCAATGCCCCACACATCAAAGACCTCAATCACTAAAATAGGGTCAAAGGCATCATATTTCTACGGGAAATGGTTCCTAACCTCTGGCAACGCTCATAAGAAACACAATGACTATGGGAGTCTTTAAACAACGAAGGCCAGTAAAATCCACACTGCAATATTTTAGCAGCAGTCTTCTTAGCACTAAAATGACCCCCACATGCATGTTCATGACAAAAGGAAATAATACTGGACTGGTCACTCTCAGGTACACATCTCCTAATAATCTGGTCTGGACAATACTTAAACAGATAAGGATCGTCCCAAAAGAAATGCTTAACCTCAGCTAAAAACCTAGAACGATCTTGTTTACCCCAATGTAGAGGCATTCGACCAGTAACAAAATAATTCACTATATGTGCATACCAAGGTGATTGAGAAACAGAGAACAATTGTTCATCAGGAAAGTTATCCCTTATAGGAAGAGAATCATAAGAATGATCAACAACTAGCCTAGACAAGTGATCTGCTACTACATTTTCTGCCCCCTTTTTGTCTCTAATGTCTAGAGAAAATTCTTGCAACAAGATGATCCATCTAATCAATCTAGGTTTCGTATCCTTCTTAGACAAAAGGTATTTCAAAGCAGCATGATCGGTATAGATTACAACCTTATAACCTAGTAGATAGGATCTAAACTTATCCAAGGCAAACACGATGGGTAACAGTTCCTTCTCGATAGTTGTATAATTCAGTTGGGCATCATTCAGAGTTTTGCTAGCATAGTAAATCACATGAAGTAATTTGTTTTCTCGTTGTCCTAACACAATTCCTATAGCATAATCTGAAGCATCACACATAATCTCAAAGGGTAGGTTCCAGTTAGGTGCCTGGACTATGGGGGCGGTAGTGAGTAAACTCTTAAGCTTCTCAAAATCCTCTAAACACGCATCATCAAAGACAAACTTAACATCTTTTGTAAGCAAATTGCAAATAGATCTAGAAATTAAGCTAAAATCCTTAATGAATCGACGATAAAATCCTGCATGCCCTAAGAATGACCTAATATCTTTTACGGTTTTTGGGACCTGTAAAGTCTTAATAAGATCAACTTTGGCTTTTTCTACCTCTATACCCTTAGAGGATACGATGTGCCCTAACACAATTCCTGATCTAACCATAAAATGGCATTTTTCCCAATTAAGCACTAAATTCTTTTCCTTACACCTAGTCAACACTAATGTCGAATGATGCAAGCACTCATCGAAAGACGAACCAAACACTGAAAAATCATCCATAAAGACCTCTAAAAACCGTTCTACCATATCAGAAAATATGCTCATCATGCAACGCTGAAAGGTCGCAGGGGCATTACATTACCCGAATGGCATGCGTCTATACGCAAAGGTACCAAAGGGACAGGTAAAAGTGGTTTTCTCTTGGTCTTCTGGGGAAATAACGATCTGATTATGTCCGGAGTAGCCATCTAAGAAGCAATAATGACTATGTCCAGCTAATCGCTCTAGCATTTGGTCGATAAAAGGAAGAGGAAAGTGATCCTTCCTTGTGACCTTGTTCAATTTCCTATAGTCAATACAGACACGCCATCCCGTGGTCACTCGGGTTGGGAGTAACTCGTTATTATCATTCTGGACTACAGTGATACCTGATTTCTTGGGGACAACCTGAACGGGGCTGACCCACTTACTGTCTGAAATTGGGTAGATAATACCCGCATCTAACAACTTAAGCACCTCTTTTCGAACTACCTCTTTCATGTTAGGGTTCAGTCGACGTTGCATCTCCCTAGAAGGTTTGGAGTCTTCCTCTAAATGAATCTGATGCATACACACAGTAGGACTTATACCCTTAATGTCTGCTATAGTCCACCCTAAAGCTTCCTTATTATCTTGAAGTACATTCACTAGCCTACTTTCCTGATCACTATCCAAATCGGAAGCTACAATCACAGGTAAAGTCTCAGATGGGCCTAAAAACACATACTTAAGAGTGTCGGGTAGTGGTTTAAGGTCCAACTTAGGAGGCTCTTCTAAAGAAGGAATTAAGGTAGTCTCAGAAACTGGTAATTGTTCGAACCTAGCTTTCCATCTATTAGTGTCTAACACGGGGGTAGAATCTAATAGGGCATTTACTTCTTCAACAGTGCTATCGTCGTCAAAATCTAAACCAAAATGGGATAGACAACTTTCTAATGGGTCTTCAGACAAAATGTTTGGTAATGACTCCTGAACTAAGGCTTCTATCATGTTCACCTCTTCAACACATGTGTCATCTAGCTCATAAGGTAGCTTACTGACATTAAAAATGTTCATCTCCATAGTCATATTACCAAAAGACAAATTCATCACACCATTTCGACAGTTAATGATCGCATTAGACGTAGCTAAAAATGGGCGACCTAAAATCACAGGTATCTGGTTCTCTGGGTCGGGGACAGGTTGGGTATCTAGCACAACAAAATCCACTGGATAAATAAACTTGTCGACCTCAATGAGAACATCCTCGATAACACCTCGAGGAATTTTAACGGACCTATCAGCTAACTGCAGTGTCATCTGAGTAGGTTTCATTTCACCGAGTCCTAGCTGTAAATACACATGGTACGGCAGTAAGTTCACACTGGCTCCTAAGTCAAGTAAAGCTTTTTCTACCCGGAATTTACCTATTGTACAAGCAATGGTAGGGGAAACTGGGTCTTTGTACTTTGGAGTTGTGGTGTTCTGAATGATTGAACTTACGTGACTAGCTAAAAAGGCTTTATGGACGCTAAGTTTTCGCTTTCGCGTACACATATCCTTAAGGAACTTGGCATAAGCAGGAAATTGCCTAATTGCATCTAATAAAGGAAGGTTTATGGTAACTTGCTTAAAAACCTCCAATATGTCATTAAAGTTCGATTCCTTTTTTGTTGGTACTAATATCTTGGGAAACGGGGCTCTAGGCACAGAATCAGACCTCCCAGGGACCGAATTAATATCATCAGAAACTTTATCGGTCTCCTCAACTATGGGTGGTCCTGAGGGGTGAACTACAGTATGTCCACTATCAGGCATGGTTACTCCATTGTCTACAATTCTACCACTCCTAAGGGTTCTAATAGCATTCAATTGATTCGATGATTTTGTACCTACTTCATGAACTCCTCTAGGGTTGGGTTGTGTTTGACTAGGAAACCTACCTTTTTCTCTCAAAGACTCATTTATCAGACCTTCCTGGGTTTTTAACTCGGAAATAGCCTGACAATTTTCTTGTCCTATCTTGTTACTATCTTGTAGACTTTTTTCTACTGATTGCTGAAATTTTGCAGTTTGCTGAGTTAACAACACGAGAGACTCCTCTAGGCTTAGGATTTTCTTATCCGACTGATTCTGAAATTGATCCTGTCCCGAAGGATTCTTAGCATAACTAAAGCCTGGGGGAGCATTAGAATTACTAAACTGACCTTGATTCTGGCCCTTAGGCCATGAAAGGTTCGGATGGTTTCTCCACCCTGGATTATAGGTTTCCGAATATGGGTCAAATTTCTGACGATTATCGAGTCTAGTGTTATTATAAAGAGTATTGGCTTGCTCTTCATTATTCTGGCCATCCCAAAAAGGCTCCAATCTACCACTAGTGTGACCCACTTCTAGAGCTTCTAACCTTTTAGCTATCGATGCAATCTTGGCATCTGATTCATAGCCTCTTTCTACCCTATTAACGTTTCCTCTACTTAGAAGAATTGTTTTCTGGGGTTCCCTACTATTTTCCTATTGTTGGGTCTTTTCGGTGATTTCATTCAAAAATGTCATCGCCGCATCAACAGTTTGGTTCTCAAACCCACCTGGACACAGAGCTTCAACCGTGGATATTGTGGAATAATCTCAACCCTCATAAAGGATCTGAACTAGCCTAACCTTTTCTAAACCATGGTGAGGACATTGTGTTAACAAATCATTGAACCTTTCCAAATACCTATACAAAGATTCTCCCTCTTGTTGTGAGAATGTGCAGATTTGCGTCCTAATAGACGATGTTTTATGCCTAGGGAAAAACTTATTGAAAAAGGCAGATGTAAGTTATTCATATGTTTCAATTGACTCAGAAGTCAAACTATACAGCCACGATTTGGCTTTATCTTTCATGGAAAAGAGAAATAACCTAAGTTTCAAAGCATCATCATCTAAGCCTCTAATTCTTAGGGTACTGCAAATTTCTTCAAAATCCCTAACATGGAAATAAGGGTTTTCATTTTCTTTCCCTAAAAAGATTGGGAGCATCAGTATGGTCCCAGGTCTAAGCTCATAATTGGCTTCTGTGTCAGCTAACTTAATACACGAGGGACGAGTGGTCCTAGTCGGATTCAACAAAGCTTTCAGAGTAGCCATTTCTGGTGCTATCGGAGCATTGGGGATTCTCTCCTCAGTAAAAGGAGTACGTTCAAAACAGGACTCTCCGAAAATCGGACCTTCTAGGTCAAGGTAATCGAGACACTTAGAACTGCTAGGTTTTTCTTTAACAAATCTACCTAAGGCGTCTCTCTTACGTTCAGGCATACACAAGAATTTCCTAAATTGGAAGGGTAAGCAATCACAAATCAAGGTTGACTCAACCAAATCAAACCTATTGATTTCTAGCAAACAAAAAGCATGATGGCTCCACTTAGATTGTCTCTAGACCAACTTCTACTCTTCCAAGAGGCAACTGGGTATAATTTTAGCAAACCTCGTAGGACGATCCGAATAAAGTAAGTCGAAGAGAAGTAGGAGAAGCTCAAAGGAGCTTTGATACCCCCACCTCTTTGGCAACGCTTCCCTGGGTTACAAGGCGTCTCTAATCGACTTACAGTAATCTTACTTAACTTTGAGTTAGGCTAACAAGATACCCACTACGATCCTTTTGAATGACTTTCCTACAAGCTCGTTACCCTATCGGTCTCGTTCTAGTCAAAATTTTAAGCTTGGGTTCGCGTTCGGTATCGTTTTCCTAAGGCGGGCAAGAAGAGAACGGTGATGAAATCCGAACCCTTATCTTGTATGGCCAGGCCTTGCCCTTTACTAGAAAAGTAAATGTCCGTATTCAGGTCCTCAGTAGATATGCACCTTAAGGAATACAGTAAACTCGCTGACAGGGGATTCGCGGTTGTTTAAAAGTTTACCTCCCGTACTAGACGGGCGAAGAACCGCTGTAGTCGACTCGGGCCACTGACTCCTGTGTCAATGTGCGAACCCGAGGGGCCGAGACGATATCGTAATCGTCGTCCTTCCCTGCAAACAGTTTATATATTTAAGGATACCCTTCCGTAGAGTATATAAAAAAAAAATAGTGTCCAATGCCCAAAAATAAAATAAATAAAAAAATTACAAAAATAAAAATAAAACCCTAATTCAATTTTTTTTCTAAAATAAACAAAACCCTAAATAAAAAATAAAAAATAAACTAAAGAAAATAACAAAAATAAAACTGTCTTCTTTTCCGTTCTTTTCGCTTTAATCTTTAGCTCCAAGTCTTTACGACATCACCAAACTCCTTGGCTCAATTTTTTTCTTTATGTTCCAAAACCTGTAGACAAAAGATAAATACCCAAAAACGTAAAATAGAAAAAAATAAAAAAAAATCTAAAACCCTAAAAACAAGTCCGCGTCGGCGGCGCCAAAAATTAATGTGAATTTTAAGTTGTAGTGAAAGTGGTGGTAATAGGATTCGA
>JAJJMB010014022.1:13457356-13506539 GCA_023531105.1 Papaver atlanticum
TTCTCGATTCAATTAGTGTTACCAACCCTGTTTTATCGTACAAGATTTATGCCAGCTAAAATCCAAGACAAACTCCTTAAAAATCTCATCCAAAAATCGATCCAGAGAATCACGCAGGTGATGAGAATTTTCCCGCCTTTTTCGTTTTCAAAATGAAGGGGGTGACCTCCCCTTATCCAGAGTAGGAGTGCGAATAGCAAGTGGTCACCCCTTAGTAATTTGGGTGCCCCTTAGTAATTTTTTCCATGAGTGCAAAAACCACTTTTTGAGCCAAATTCGCCGCAAAAGCCCATTTTTCCAAAAACACCTACAAGAGATAAAATACCAAAATTAGTACAAAAATGGGTACTAACACTATACATAAAAGAGATGAAAATAGACACATAAATGCGTCTATCAAATACCCCCAAACTTATTATTTGCTAGTCCCGAGAAAATTAAAACTACAAAATAAAATCCTAACTCACTGTCGCAGGCATCGTCGATTGCACTTAGCATGTGCAACAAGCCTTTAAACCCCTAGGTGGCCCTAGCGGCCGAGTTATAGTCTCGGGAGGGTTTACCAGAAGTGTACCCACAAAACCTTTACTCCATACCCTAGCTATCTACGCAGAACCTTGGAATGCACTAAAGAACCTCCTTGGTTGGCATACTTATTGATTACGGGAGGAAGTACCCTGATGCGAAATTCCAATTGCTGTATATGAGTTTGCACTCAAGTATACTATAATTCATATATAAGTAACAGAGCTCTACTCAGATAGTCGCACTATGGACATCAATATCCGGAATCATACAAATCACATGAATAGATTAAGAAGATGGATATAGAAATAGATGGTTGCGAATGGACTTCAATGCCAAGATGAACCTATGACCTAGTGGATTGAGATACTGGTCTGGACTAATATCAACACAACTGGCATATACAAGGGAACCAGTGGTCGACATTCCTAAATCTACATCAACACAGCTGGCATATACAAGGGAACCAGTGGTCGACTTTATAGTAAACCTCTTTTTTTTTTCTTGTATTTTTTTTTTAACGACATGATTAGATCTTTTGGATCCAAGCGCATGCTTCTTGTCAGCAGATTACATGGTAATTCCCGTGGATCCTGCATTCCACGCTTGTTTAGGCGACGGAGACAGGGAGAACACACACATATTGCTATCCAAGTGTTAATACTTATTCCGATTGGTCTAATTGGTCTGGTATTTTTTTTTTATGTAACTCAATCACCCTATTTCAACTTAGCAGACATCACATAAAAATTTGCAAAAACAAAAACAGAAGTAATAAGATGATTCCGAGATACGGTGAAACTATCATGTTATTTCTAACACCTGAGCTCCGTGCTTTTATGAATAGACTCTTATAGACATTTCCATCTAATCAGATTGGTTCCTCAACTCCTAAACCAAAATGCTTCCATCCACTTAGATTAGTTAGTGCACTCCTTAATAGGCATAAATTTCTAGACTCTGGAGATTATTTATTACGACAAAAAAGTTTCTACCCCACCCCCAAACTTAAATCTAACATTGTCCTCAATGTTTCTAATTAAAGAACAGCACCAAAAGTATAAATAACATGAGGAATCAGTAAAGAGAGAAGTTGGAAAGATAGTACCTGGGTGAAGTGGAATAAAAAACATACAAAAATAATATACAACATACAAATCGCCTCGATGGTCAATCAAGGTAAACAGGGTCCTCCAGAGGGACCTCCTCAACATCACCTGTAGGAAAAGGCTCTAAAAAGGGCTTCAATCTCTGACCGTTAACCTTTGAAGAACTACTACCGTATGGTGTCTCAATCTTAATAGCGCCACGAGGAAAAACAGTACGGACCACAAAAGGACCGGTCCACTGAGAACGCAACTTCCCGGGGAATAGATGCAAACGAGTGTCATACAGAAGAACTTTTTGACCTGGAGAAATTGACTTTCGTAAAATATTCTTATCATGCACAAGTTTCATTTTGTTCTTATACTCCTTAGCACTATCGTACGCATCTCTATGAATCTCGTCCAACTCATTGAGCTGGAGCTTTCTGTGAGCTCCTGCCTTGTCAAGTGAAAAGTTTAGCTGCTTAATAGCCCAGTAGGATCTATGCTCTAACTTAACAGGTAGGTGACATGCCTTGCCAAAAACTAAACGATAGGGTGACATTCCAATGGGTGTCTTAAACGCAGTACGATAAGCCCATAAGGCATCAGTAAGCCTCGACGACCAGTCTTTCCTATTAGGATAAACTGTTTTCTCTGGAATACGCTTAATTTCCCTATTGGAGACCTCTACCTGACCACTAGTCTGTGGGTGATATGGGGTAGCTACTTTATGGGTAATACCATATTGTTTCATTAAAAGAGCAAATGGTCTATTACAAAAGTGTGAACCTCCATCACTAATTATAGCTCGCGGCGTACCGAAACGTGTAAGTATATTCTCTTTCAAAAACTGGACTACGACCCTATGGTCATTTGTTCTACACGGAACCGCCTCAACCCACTTAGACACATAGTCTACAGCGACAAGTATGTAAAGATAACCAAACGAATTAGGAAATGGGCCCATAAAATCAATGCCCCACACATCAAAGACCTCAATCACTAAAATAGGGTCAAAGGCATCATATTTCTACGGGAAATGGTTCCTAACCTCTGGCAACGCTCATAAGAAACACAATGACTATGGGAGTCTTTAAACAACGAAGGCCAGTAAAATCCACACTGCAATATTTTAGCAGCAGTCTTCTTAGCACTAAAATGACCCCCACATGCATGTTCATGACAAAAGGAAATAATACTGGACTGGTCACTCTCAGGTACACATCTCCTAATAATCTGGTCTGGACAATACTTAAACAGATAAGGATCGTCCCAAAAGAAATGCTTAACCTCAGCTAAAAACCTAGAACGATCTTGTTTACCCCAATGTAGAGGCATTCGACCAGTAACAAAATAATTCACTATATGTGCATACCAAGGTGATTGAGAAACAGAGAACAATTGTTCATCAGGAAAGTTATCCCTTATAGGAAGAGAATCATAAGAATGATCAACAACTAGCCTAGACAAGTGATCTGCTACTACATTTTCTGCCCCCTTTTTGTCTCTAATGTCTAGAGAAAATTCTTGCAACAAGATGATCCATCTAATCAATCTAGGTTTCGTATCCTTCTTAGACAAAAGGTATTTCAAAGCAGCATGATCGGTATAGATTACAACCTTATAACCTAGTAGATAGGATCTAAACTTATCCAAGGCAAACACGATGGGTAACAGTTCCTTCTCGATAGTTGTATAATTCAGTTGGGCATCATTCAGAGTTTTGCTAGCATAGTAAATCACATGAAGTAATTTGTTTTCTCGTTGTCCTAACACAATTCCTATAGCATAATCTGAAGCATCACACATAATCTCAAAGGGTAGGTTCCAGTTAGGTGCCTGGACTATGGGGGCGGTAGTGAGTAAACTCTTAAGCTTCTCAAAATCCTCTAAACACGCATCATCAAAGACAAACTTAACATCTTTTGTAAGCAAATTGCAAATAGATCTAGAAATTAAGCTAAAATCCTTAATGAATCGACGATAAAATCCTGCATGCCCTAAGAATGACCTAATATCTTTTACGGTTTTTGGGACCTGTAAAGTCTTAATAAGATCAACTTTGGCTTTTTCTACCTCTATACCCTTAGAGGATACGATGTGCCCTAACACAATTCCTGATCTAACCATAAAATGGCATTTTTCCCAATTAAGCACTAAATTCTTTTCCTTACACCTAGTCAACACTAATGTCGAATGATGCAAGCACTCATCGAAAGACGAACCAAACACTGAAAAATCATCCATAAAGACCTCTAAAAACCGTTCTACCATATCAGAAAATATGCTCATCATGCAACGCTGAAAGGTCGCAGGGGCATTACATTACCCGAATGGCATGCGTCTATACGCAAAGGTACCAAAGGGACAGGTAAAAGTGGTTTTCTCTTGGTCTTCTGGGGAAATAACGATCTGATTATGTCCGGAGTAGCCATCTAAGAAGCAATAATGACTATGTCCAGCTAATCGCTCTAGCATTTGGTCGATAAAAGGAAGAGGAAAGTGATCCTTCCTTGTGACCTTGTTCAATTTCCTATAGTCAATACAGACACGCCATCCCGTGGTCACTCGGGTTGGGATTAACTCGTTATTATCATTCTGGACTACAGTGATACCTGATTTCTTGGGGACAACCTGAACGGGGCTGACCCACTTACTGTCTGAAATTGGGTAGATAATACCCGCATCTAACAACTTAAGCACCTCTTTTCGAACTACCTCTTTCATGTTAGGGTTCAGTCGACGTTGCATCTCCCTAGAAGGTTTGGAATCTTCCTCTAAATGAATCTAATGCATACACACAGTAGGACTTATACCCTTAATGTCTGCTATAGTCCACCCTAAAGCTTCCTTATTATCTTGAAGTACATTCACTAGCCTACTTTCCTGATCACTATCCAAATCGGAAGCTACAATCACAGGTAAAGTCTCAGATGGGCCTAAAAACACATACTTAAGAGTGTCGGGTAGTGGTTTAAGGTCCAACTTAGGAGGCTCTTCTAAAGAAGGAATTAAGGTAGTCTCAGAAACTGGTAATTGTTCGAACCTAGCTTTCCATCTATTAGTGTGTAACACGGGGGTAGAATCTAATAGGGCATTTACTTCTTCAACAGTGCTATCGTCGTCAAAATCTAAACCAAAATGGGATAGACAACTTTCTAATGGGTCTTCAGACAAAATGTTTGGTAATGACTCCTGAATTAAGGCTTCTATCATGTTCACCTCTTCAACACATGTGTCATCTAACTCATAAGGTAGCTTACTGACATTAAAAATGTTCATTTCCATAGTCATATTACCAAAAGACAAATTCATCACACCATTTCGACAGTTAATGATCGCATTAGACGTAGCTAAAAATGGGCGACCTAAAATCACAGGTATCTGGTTCTCTGGGTCGGGGATAGGTTGGGTATCTAGCATAACGAAATCCATTGGATAAATAAACTTGTCGACCTCAATGAGAACATCCTCGATAACACCTCGAGGAATTTTAACGGACCTATCAGCTAACTGCAGTGTCATCTGAGTAGGTTTCATTTCACCAAGTCCTAGCTGTAAATACACATGGTACGGCAGTAAGTTCACACTGGCTCCTAAGTCAAGTAAAGCTTTTTCTACCCGGAATTTACCTATTGTACAAGCAATGGTAGGGGAAACTGGGTCTTTGTACTTTGGAGTTGTGGTGTTCTGAATGATTGAACTTACGTGACTAGCTAAAAAGGCTTTATGGACGCTAAGTTTTCGCTTTCGCGTACACATATCCTTAAGGAACTTGGCATAAGCAGGAAATTGCCTAATTGCATCTAATAAAGGAAGGTTTATGGTAACTTGCTTAAAAACCTCCAATATGTCATTAAAGTTCGATTCCTTTTTTGTTGGTACTAATATCTTGGGAAACGGGGCTCTAGGCACAGAATCAGACCTCCCAGGGACCGAATTAATATCATCAGAAACTTTATCGGTCTCCTCAACTATGGGTGGTCCTGAGGGGTGAACTACAGTATGTCCACTATCAGGCATGGTTACTCCATTGTCTACAATTCTACCACTCCTAAGGGTTCTAATAGCATTCAATTGATTCGATGATTTTGTACCTACTTCATGAACTCCTCTAGGGTTGGGTTGTGTTTGACTAGGAAACCTACCTTTTTCTCTCAAAGACTCATTTATCAGACCTTCCTGGGTTTTTAACTCGGAAATAGCCTGACAATTTTCTTGTCCTATCTTGTTACTATCTTGTAGACTTTTTTCTACTGATTGCTGAAATTTTGCAGTTTGCTGAGTTAACAACACGAGAGACTCCTCTAGGCTTAGGATTTTCTTATCCGACTGATTCTGAAATTGATCCTGTCCCGAAGGATTCTTAGCATAACTAAAGCCTGGGGGAGCATTAGAATTACTAAACTGACCTTGATTCTGGCCCTTAGGCCATGAAAGGTTCGGATGGTTTCTCCACCCTGGATTATAGGTTTCCGAATATGGGTCAAATTTCTGACGATTATCGAGTCTAGTGTTATTATAAAGAGTATTGGCTTGCTCTTCATTATTCTGGCCATCCCAAAAAGGCTCCAATCTACCACTAGTGTGACCCACTTCTAGAGCTTCTAACCTTTTAGCTATCGATGCAATCTTGGCATCTGATTCATAGCCTCTTTCTACCCTATTAACGTTTCCTCTACTTAGAAGAATTGTTTTCTGGGGTTCCCTACTATTTTCCTATTGTTGGGTCTTTTCGGTGATTTCATTCAAAAATGTCATCGCCGCATCAACAGTTTGGTTCTCAAACCCACCTGGACACAGAGCTTCAACCGTGGATATTGTGGAATAATCTCAACCCTCATAAAGGATCTGAACTAGCCTAACCTTTTCTAAACCATGGTGAGGACATTGTGTTAACAAATCATTGAACCTTTCCAAATACCTATACAAAGATTCTCCCTCTTGTTGTGAGAATGTGCAGATTTGCGTCCTAATAGACGATGTTTTATGCCTAGGGAAAAACTTATTGAAAAAGGCAGATGTAAGTTATTCATATGTTTCAATTGACTCAGAAGTCAAACTATACAGCCATGATTTGGCTTTATCTTTCATGGAAAAGAGAAATAACCTAAGTTTCAAAGCATCATCATCTAAGCCTCTAATTCTTAGGGTACTGCAAATTTCTTCAAAATCCCTAACATGGAAATAAGGGTTTTCATTTTCTTTCCCTAAAAAGATTGGGAGCATCAGTATGGTCCCAGGTCTAAGCTCATAATTGGCTTCTGTGTCAGCTAACTTAATACACGAGGGACGAGTGGTCCTAGTCGGATTCAACAAAGCTTTCAGAGTAGCCATTTCTGGTGCTATCGGAGCATTGGGGATTCTCTCCTCAGTAAAAGGAGTACGTTCAAAACAGGACTCTCCGAAAATCGGACCTTCTAGGTCAAGGTAATCGAGACACTTAGAACTGCTAGGTTTTTCTTTAACAAATCTACCTAAGGCGTCTCTCTTACGTTCAGGCATACACAAGAATTTCCTAAATTGGAAGGGTAAGCAATCACAAATCAAGGTTGACTCAACCAAATCAAACCTATTGATTTCTAGCAAACAAAAAGCATGATGGCTCCACTTAGATTGTCTCTAGACCAACTTCTACTCTTCCAAGAGGCAACTGGGTATAATTTTAGCAAACCTCGTAGGACGATCTGAATAAAGTAAGTCGAAGAGAAGTAGGAGAAGCTCAAAGGAGCTTTGATACCCCCACCTCTTTGGCAACGCTTCCCTGGGTTACAAGGCGTCTCTAATCGACTTACAGTAATCTTCCTTAACTTTGAGTTAGGCTAACAAGATACCCACTACGATCCTTTTGAATGACTTTCCTACAAGCTCGTTACCCTATCGGTCTCGTTCTAGTCAAAATTTTAAGCTTGGGTTCGCGTTCGGTATCGTTTTCCTAAGGCGGGCAAGAAGAGAACGGTGATGAAATCCGAACCCTTATCTTGTATGGCCAGGCCTTGCCCTTTACTAGAAAAGTAAATGTCCGTATTCAGGTCCTCAGCAGATATGCACCTTAAGGAATACAGTAAACTCGCTGACAGGGGATTCGCGGTTGTTTAAAAGTTTACCTCCCGTACTAGACGGGCGAAGAACCGCTGTAGTCGACTCGGGCCACTGACTCCTGTGTCAATGTGCGAACCCGAGGGGCCGAGACGATATCGTAATCGTCGTCCTTCCCTGCAAACAGTTTATATATTTAAGGATACCCTTCCGTAGGGTATATAAAAAAAAAATAGTGTCCAATGCCCAAAAATAAAATAAATAAAAAAATTACAAAAATAAAAATAAAACCCTAATTCAATTTTTTTTCTAAAATAAACAAAACCCTAAATAAAAAATAAAAAATAAACTAAAGAAAATAACAAAAATAAAACTGTCTTCTTTTCCGTTCTTTTCGCTTTAATCTTTAGCTCCAAGTCTTTACGACATCACCAAACTCCTTGGCTCAATTTTTTTCTTTATGTTCCAAAACCTGTAGACAAAAGATAAATACCCAAAAACGTAAAATAGAAAAAAATAAAAAAAATCTAAAACCCTAAAAACAAGTCCGCGTCGGCGGCGCCAAAAATTAATGTGAATTTTAAGTTGTAGTGAAAGTGGTGGTAATAGGATTCGATTCTCGAACTTGTGAAGGATAACTTTAGACTTAACTTTTAAAACTAAAATATAAAAAATCACTGATATTTAAAACAAACACTGACAAAGTTGATATCAATATTAACTGAACACCGAGGCTAAGATTCCACTATTTTTCCAAGTTCAAAGTGATTTTAACTAGTATTTATATTTATTCAATTTTTTTGCGTTTAATTTGATTCTAAGCTATTGCAACATGTAGATTTTCAAAATAACAAGTATAAATCCAAAGTATAAAGCATCAAGAACCTATGGCTAAGCATGCTCTATCAAAAGAAATAACAATTGCTTAACAAAAATCATTCAAACAATTATATATCAAGACAAATAATCATAAAAATAATTGAAATAAAATAAATAAAATAGATTTTACCACTTTTTATTGGAAAAACAGCTTCCTCTATCGCCTCAACAATGGGGTTTAGCTCCTCATATTAATCATAATCTCAAAATACATGTTTATGGCTCAAAAGTTGATTAAAAAGGGAGAAAGGTGTTAAAGCAGCGGATTCTGCAGTTGCTGAAGGTCTAAAACAGAAGTCGGAATTATTGCTGAAAGGCTTCGGTGACTGTAGGAAGATGCGACCGTACCTCATTGTCACTGAAAATAAGTCTGCCTCTGCGACTGACTCTGAGGGTCTTATGTTCTTCGTGTTTTTCTTCTTCGCAGAAAAGTTTCTGTATCGACTCCAGTTGATTTTTTTACGCTTCTCTAAGGCTCTAAACTTCTCCAAACTCTCCCAAATTGTTCGTACTCCTAAATATGACTAGAATCAACCTATATATAGCCACCAGACACAAAATTTCTCGAGTTAATCCACAAATATTCTTTGTTTTCTTTTAGTAAAAGTCTCGGCCTTTCTTCTTTTCTTTTACGCGTTTTAGATGTTTCCAACCTTCCCAAATCTTCTGAAAAGAATCCTATAAGACATATCTTCCCTTAACTACGCGTAACTTCCAACTATATCAGAAAAAATCCCTGTTTTGTCGAGATGAACGATATCCCTCCCTGTTTACTGAAGTCACGTGTAAAACTCCTCTTTTCTCGATTCAATTAGTGTTACCAACCCTGTTTTATCGTACAAGATTGATGCCAGCTAAAATCCAAGACAAACTCCTCAAAAATCTCATCCAAAAATCGATCCAGAGAATCACGCAGGTGATGAGAATTTTCCCGTCTTTTTCGTTTTCAAAATGAAGGGGGTGACCTCCCCTTATCCAGAGCAGGAGTGCAAATAGCAAGTGGTCACCCCTAAGTAATTTGGGTGCCCCTTAGTAATTTTTTCCATGAGTGCAAAAATCACTTTTTGAGCCAAATTCGCCTCAAAAGCCCATTTTTCCAAAAACACCTACAAGAGATAAAATACCAAAATTAGTACAAAAATGGGTACTAACACTATACATAAAAGAGATGAAAATCGACACATAAATGCGTCTATCATGCACTGAGTGACAAAAGGAACGATCTCCCAGAAAATTCCATGACTATGGAGAAGGAAAAATCCATGATGTTGGAAGTTACAAATTTCTTGGGGAAAATGAATTTGGATATGAAAGGTTCTAAAAGTGATCTCTTTCATGATAATTCAAAGTGGAACACAAGAACTGGTGGAAGAAGAAATGAAATAAACCAAAAACTATAGATTGTGAGAAATCCATGGTTGCGAAAAAGTCGATTTCTGACACCTGTGGTGAGCAAGACATTGTTCACCAAAACACAACTTGATTGTGTTGAAAGTGCATCCTCACCAAGAAGTGCCCTATTATGTATACGGTGAGGGAAGCACAAGAATTGGGGCGCACACATTATGTTGGGTATGATATTGAATATATAGTAAAGCCGTGGGATTTACGATAGGATCCTTCTAAAAGGTATGTCTATAAACTTGAGTAAGATTTGTGTTTTTATTATTCGCTTAGAATACTTATAATGATCCATGTACCTTGCTTATCGTTCATTTCTACCTAACTTGATTTGTGTTTAAGGTTCTTAAATGTTTAAGTTTGAAAATAGTAGTTCGGGATGTTTGGACTTCATAGTACACATACCAGGTATGCATACCATCATTTTAAATCAAAATCCAGGGATTTTAGTATGCAAAACTGCTCCAGGTCACGAAATTTCGTTTGCAAACCGGTATGCAAACTGGTCTGTAGACGTCGATATTCGGTAAACTTGTTTTGGCCGTAACTTGTTCGTCCGAACTCGGAATGACCTCATTCTTTTTTCATTCTCTTCCTCTTTGAATTCTATTCAAAATGGTGATAAGAATTCCTGGATTTCGATGAGTTAAGATTGGTCTTTGTCCCGACTCTTGGTTTTGAGTGTTTTGTTCCGTTTCGTCGCACTTGTTTCACTTCTCTTGGACTTGGGCACTTGGATTCTTGGAGTACTTCTCTTCTAAGATCATTTGTAGCTTTTGGAAAATAATTTTGAAGTATTAATCTTTATTGTATTATGGGATATGAGTGTTTGCATCCGTGAACTGTGATTGTCCCATATATGTCAAAAGTTAAGTCTATTATATGTCTTTATGCAAATATTGATGGAAAATAGAATGAACTTTTGATAACAAAGATTAAGTCTATGATATCATTATGCAAATATTGATGAAAATAGAATGAATCTTTGAATATTCCGCAGTATTGATCTTTCCCTAATCCACTTCTATGTGAAGGTACTGTGCGGATCCGTAAGTTCTCTTATGTGAGCATTTTCGATTAAATTAATCTGGGTTATCTTGTGGTTAATTTAACTGAGTTTCTGGATACAAATTCATGTTTCATGTAATTTGTTAATGTCCATAGAAATCATTATTTTCTTGCAAAAGTAAGGTTTCTCTTGTTATTCTTTCGGGAATGACATTTTATGGGGGAGAGTTCTTAATAAAACTTGTGCTTAATTGCCAAATCTTTGTGGGGAGTGCGACTGTGGAATATTTTAGGAGTTTTTTTGTATCTTTATAAACTCCTTGATGAATACACTAAGTTTCGACTATGTGAAATCATCGAAACAAAGTTTATATGTTCTCTTTTAGTCATGAAGTATCTCTATGAGAATTTCATTATGATCCCACTAGTTTTCGTACCTTTGCCAATTTATATTGACAAAAAGGGGGAGAATTAATGTATAGTTCACACTACAAATACATATGGTTTACGGATCATTATGTAAGGGGGAGTGGTTTTCATTGTGAGATGAAGTATTGACTAAGGGGGAGTGATACATATCACCATAGTATTGTTGTCAAAGTTGTGATACCATTGGACTTTGATTCTATGTAATAATACTATGACACTGTATAACAATGATTGAGAGCTACTGTTTTCTCATTTTTATAGCTACGGATCTTCAACAACTATGATGCTGAGTTGAACACGTTCAGAATCACTGGAGTACTTGGAAGTGACAAAGATTTCGAGTAATGTTGAAGAACCAAGGAAATCAAGCATTTGGATAAGAAGCTACAAAGTTTGTTTATTTTGTAATCCATATGTATTGATAGTTTTGTCACTAAAATTGACAAAGGGGGAGATTGTTAGAGCACTGCTCGGTCAAACTCTCAAGCATTGCTATCTCAAGCTTGTTTGTCAAGTTTATTTGCCAAAACTATAAGTCTTGATTTTTAGTCTACTTATAGCTAAGTCTCGGATTAGGATAGAAAGTGTAGTTGAGCATTAGACTTCACGACGTTCATTGATTGAAGACAAAGAACTACTAAGGAGAGCTTGTTGAACTTCATCAACAAAAGGTTTGTGGAGACTTGAACTCATCTATCACTCAAAAGTCTATCTACTCTATCTCCTATTTAAGATAAAAGTCGAATAGTTATATAGAATTCGATTATACACATTTGATATTTCGAGCTGAGTTTAACTCGCTTACATATTTCTCGATATATGTGTTGGTAATCTTTCGCTTTAACCAAGTTCATCTTATATTCTTGACGAAAGTCAAAAGACGATCTTGTGAAAATCGCATACCGGCGAACCCAAACTAAGTCCGGCCACTTAGGTATGCGTACTTGTTCGCATACTTGAGTAGGTTATGTTCTAAAATCGGTTTGTTCATGAACTGATACATTCATATATTAAGGAATGAAATCTTTTGCAAACCGTGGCTATAATGTTCATGAATTGATTCGAGTGAATCAAAATCGATTTTGCTTATATTGTGTCTTGCATACTTCTATGAGAATATAAATAATTGAACAACTCTATAAATAGTTTCGTTTGAGTCATTTGAACTAGTTGTGTTAAGATGAACAAGGTTGATATGAAAGTGTTCATATGGCTAACTTCGGTTAACTATTGTTAAGCCAACAAGGTTTACACGTTTAGGTACGGTTACTCATATCTAAATGAAGTCACTTTTCATTTGTGTGTAACAAGCTAAGTTCGATCTAACGGTTGAAAGATATTATCTTGAGTCTAATCATGTTTTCATCTAACGGTGAATATTGAATGCTTTGTTACCAAGGTAACATTGATTGCAAACCCTGATTCGAAGACTATATAAGGGAGAACTCTAGCAACTGGGAAACCTAATCCCCACACCTCCTGTGTGATACTAGTTGCGACTAGAGTCGATTCTTCTTTAACCTAGGTTTTTCTAAAACCATTATAGGTTAACGACTTAAAGACTTCATTGGGATTGTGAAGCCAGACCCAACTATTTTCTCTGTAGTTGCGTGTTCTGCTCTTGCTGTTTTCTATTATGATTGAGTACTATCTTCTCTAAGATTTGCTCGAGATTTAATCTCCGATAGGCAAGATAAAAAGTAGTCACAAACATCTTCGTCTCATCGTTTGTGATTCCACAATATCTTGTTTCGCTACCATACGATTAAGATTATTGTGAGGTGTTGTGAATTTTAAGTTGTAGTGAAAGTGGTGAGTAAAGTTCGTTCAACTCGGGCTTGTGAAGGATTTTTTTAGAATTAAATAAAATTGTTTCAATAATAATAAGAAAATACCGAGACTCTGGATTCCACCATTGACCAATTAATTGATAAACTCTAATCAATATTCATGCAATATTCTTCTTTAAAGTGATTCTAATATTTGCCTCTAATAGATTTTTGAAGTAGTAGTTGTAATCACAAAGCATGAAACATCAAAAGTTTTAAAACCTAGCATGTTCCATCAAAACAACTCACAACTACTCAATAAAAATCAATTTTTCTTTTAAGTTCTATGCAAATAATCATGTAAAATAATTGCAATAAATAATCAAAATAGAACTATACCACTTTTCATGGAACAATGGCTTCCTCCGTCGCCTCGGCTAAGGGGTTTAGCTCCTCATATTAATCATGTTCTCAAAATACATGTTTATGGCTCAAAAATTGATTACAAGAGAGAAAAGGGTATATTGTAGTCGCTGAAAGTCTAATACAGAGGACGGAATCATTGCTGAAGAGCTTCGGTGACTGCAGGATGATGCGACCGTAACTCGTTGTCACTAAAAATAAGTCTGCCTCTGCAACTTACTTTTTTCGCTGTTCTGTGTTCTTCGTCTTCTCCGACAACAGCAGCAGCAGCAGAACCCGATCTTCTTCTAATGATTTTTCTGGCTTCTCTAAGGCTTTAAACTTTCCCTTAAGGTCTTGGTTACCTTCCTAAGACTCGTCCCAACCTTTTTATACACCACATGCTCTCTAAATCCGTCCAAAAAATCTCTTTTTTTTCCTCCACAGCAAATCACGATAATTCCTTTTTCTTATCACTTGCACGTCTTCTCAATCAATCCAAGCTGTCCAAACTCTTCCTGTGATAGAAACAAATCTCTAAGAAGAGTTTCCTTCCTCTTCTTCACGTAAGTTTCCATAAATAATCCAAAAAACTTTCCCAAAATAAACCGTGATATTTATAACCTTTTTTTCACCTCCAATTCGAGTTCTAGCCACTTTGGATCCATTCCAACACCCTTACCTCACCTGTTAGGTCCATAGGAACGAACCCAATCAAATTCAGCCCTTTAATCTCCCTAAAAATCGATCAACAATCCATCCAAAAAATCGTCTGTAAAAGAAACAAATTCCCGCCATTTTTCTGTTTTTTGAAAACGTGAAGAAATATGACCTCCCCCTATCCAGTCCCGGTCTGTACTTAGCAGCTGCTTGGAAATGGGTTACCCCTTATCCAAGATGAGAGTTCGAATAGCAAATGTCCTCCCAGGAGCCTTTAACAACTTTTCGAGCCAATTTTTCCGCAAAAGCCTACTTTTCCAAAAAAACACCTACAAGGGATAAATACCAAAATTAGTGCAAAAATGGGTACTAACACTATACATAAAAGAGATGAAAATAGACACATAAATGCGTCTATCATGAGGTGATTGATATTACTAGGCTGTTCTTCGGGAATATAAGTTTGGTGTATCAATTGGTTCCTGTTCAACTTGATTCATCAAAAGACGGAACAAAACTCATAGGTATTTCTATGGGAGATAGATTTATCTATTCAATGGAATTTTTTGTGTGAGACAGATTGGTTTATAAAGTCTTCAACTTTGGGTCGTAGCAACTCTTAGTTTTGGGTGAGATCAGCTAAGGGAATCAAGTGCGTAGAGTCCTGCTGGGATTCAGAGGAGTAAGGAACACGACTATACCTTGATCAGTGTGAGATTGGTTAGGGATCAACTATATTCCAGTCCGAAGTTAACTTGGAGTAAGCTAGTGTCTGTAGCGGCTTAATACAGTTTGTCCATACAGATTGCCTAAACGAAATATTGGGTGTGGTTGTTAGACCCCCGCTTTTTCATGATCAATTTATACAATAACTACAAAAGCAGTTAAGTTTAGATTCGTGATCAATCAGTATAGATTCCAACAAGAAACTATAAAGTGATGCCGCTCTCACGCAACTAATCAATCGAATAAATCCGATTCTAGTTGGATCCCATCCGATCAAGGTTTGTGCACACACAAAGATATGAGAACTAAATAAGAAATCTTCTTCGTCTTCATATCTTCTTTAATCTTCAATAATAACCTGCACAACACCACTTGAATCTCTTGTGATCAATCGCATACAGAACAGAGTCTGTTAACAATAGACTATCACAAGATGTCTTTAGATCTACAAACAGTTCTAAAGATCTCGTCGATACTTCAAACTAGTTTGAGTCAATCTTATATCAGAAGAGAAGATTCTCAAGGATAAACAAACTAGGTGCAATCAAAGTTTCAACAACCGTTAGTCAATCAAATCAATCAAAAACTAATAACACTGCAATTATATATTTTCCCACCATCAGTACTCGTAGAGCTTCTTGATCCCACTGAAGTCTTTAAACGAGCGGTCATAAGAGATTTCACCTAATTAGGATACTTTCCTCTACAAATAGACGGCTCCACCAGAAACAACAAGAAATGAAGTTTTCCTGGCTCTTAGGATAGTTTGCTAGAAATGCAAACTTAGGTATTTAAAGACCAAAGATATTTGGACACCAAGGAATTTCCAAAACCGAAAATATTCTCAAGATATGCAATGAATAGAAAAATTCGGTTTTCCTAATTCCAATAAATGCTTGTCCAAAATTTCCGAAATCTCTCAATAGAAAATCTCCAATTAGTAAATACACATTACTAATTTTTATTCTCTAGAGATATGCATTTAATTGCTGGTAATATTTCTAAAGAATATGTCTATAGGGTTTAAGCACATATTAACATACTAGAGAAGATGTCTCTAGTATTTTGCAATATCTTCTCAATTTATTTCGGCACAGGATCTCCTTGAGTACTAAGGAATATCTTTGACAATAAATGATAAGAGTTACTGTACGTGTTCAAAGTATGTTGACATCTCTTCACTGTAAATCCATATTCATATTTACATGGATTTACATTCTTGGAATCGGTTATACCACACTTCCAAACAAGTTTAGAATTGGTTTACCTGTATTCCAAGATAACTATGTGATTAATCAAATATCAAATCACATACATGGGTTCAATCAGTTCTACCAATCACTAGGATCGGTTATACCTCAATATGGAAATACTTGTGGTCGGTCACATGAGTTACCAGGACCGGTTACATCAGTTACCAGGACTGTTTACCATATTCCCATGGTATTGCTTGTGATCGGTCACACCAGTTACCAGTACCGGTTACACCAATTACCAGGACTGGTTACCAATTACAAGGATCGATTACACAATACTATGTGATCGGTCACACCAATTACTAGGATCGGTCACACCAATTACAAATATCAATCATACCATCTCATGGTGATTACTTAGGATAGGTTACGCCAATTGATAAAAACTAGTCATACCAAATCATAAGTCAGGCATTGTGATTAGTTATACCAAGATACATAACATAGTTACGATCGGTTCTACCAACTCACACATATTGGTAATCCAAAGATTTGCAATGAATAGCCATACCAATAAGCTTAATGATTTCCCTTTCGATTCACAAAACAAGTTCATGAATGTACTTCCTTTAAACAAATGTAAAACATTGTTTCCTATGATGAAATCTTCGCCATAACCCATTCACATAATCATAACAGTATATACAAGATTATGTCGATGTCATATCTACGAAGTTCAAAAGACAAGCGTTATACTTCGTAGTCTAATTCCCTAACACTATGATCATACAAATATGACCATGTCACATTACTAGAGCATTATACAATATGTACAACATATACAGCTTCGCAGTTATGTTTTCAATATAACACGACTTGAAAGATACGTTAGGAATGAAACAGTTCAAGTCAACATTACTAAACTCAAGAGGAAGGATGATGTCGTCGTTGTAGTTCGCTACTTCTTCACATTCTTCAGGTCTTCGGAGTAATACTTGTATGTCTCAACATTCCTAGACTTTCTAGTCTAACCTAAACGAAGTTGACTCTAGTATATAATCAAGCGACTTCAGATGAGTTTTGACACACTAAAATATGACAACCAAACTTGACATACCAACGCTTGGTGAGTTCAACCGAGCTATGCTCTAACATCAAGGTGCATAGTCAGGTCATTTCTCAAGACGAGGTGACGGTAGCCAAAGAACCAGGTGCTCAATGGACTCCTTCCCCACCTGGTACGCTAAATTTAAACTTCGATGGAGCTGTGAAGGATTCCAAGTCTGCTGCCGCAGTTGTTGTCAGAATTTCGGAAACTAATATTCAAGTTGCAGCATCAAAAACCATCAACCAATGTGACCCTCTTGTGGTCGAGACTCATGGGGCTTTGCTGACACTCAATCTAGCGAAGAGAATGAGTATATTAATGTTATTATAGAGGGCGACTATCTTCAATTGATTCATATGTTAAACCAAGAAGATTTTATCATTCTGTGGAGGATTCGAAGACTGGTTGAAGAGATTTCTTCATATGCCCAACAGTTCAGTTCATCAATTTTTTCTTACATCGAGCGAGACAATAATTCTCTAGCACGCCACCTCGCAAAATACTCGACACGCCATGATATGAATTTACGTTGGACTTCTCCAACAACTCTTTCTTACTTTTCTCAATTTGCAGAACTCTGGTTTTTGTCTTTGTTTTTTAATCTCTTTTGTCTTTTATGTTTTTTCTTCTATAAAAAAAGGAGTTGGAGCCGAACTTGTTGCTAGGTTACCAACCAAAAGCTTTGTATGAGTTACTTACCGATTATATTTTTAAAATTTTCCCTTTTAGAATTTAAATATAAGTTACGTAAAACAATATTTTTTCTATTAAAAAAAAGTTTCCTACGATTGATTTCCATTTGCCTAAAAAAGATCTTAATCGGTTATTTAACCAATAAAAAAAAAGGTCAAAGTCTTGGCTGAGCTTTAACGGGTCAATGAATACACATTGACCACATGGTTGACATCCTCATACCGCGCCTACCCCCGGCCATGCAAACAAGAGGAAGTACTGGTTACGGACCTTATGGTGTACTAGTAACGGGTCAATGAATCTACCATCTCTCGCCATCATCCGTTTCAACTCCATTATCCTTCATGCCTCTTTCTGCTTTTCTTCCCCCATAACGGGTCTGAATCTGAAGTCACAGACAGTCTCACAGATATTTTAATAATTAAGGTAATAAGTTTCTTCTTAAATGACAACAATAATCAAATTTATATTTTTCCAACAAATATTACGGTTACTGTCGATGGTAACGGTTGGCTAATGGCAATGGTTGATCCAATGAATTCAACCAAAAGATATTTGGTGTCTTTTCCCGATATGTTGCGTCCCTTGAATGTTAGCAGTTAATGCCATTATTTCATTCCCCTTATATTGTCTTCATTTCTTCATTCCCCTTATTCAGCAGAAACCAAATTTCAAGTCTAAAGGGTTTCACCAGAATCGAACGAAAATGGATCAACATCATGTTTCTCATTTTGTGTTCTTATCGTTAATTTTCATGTGTTTATCGCAGGAAACTCAATCGTTTTCCTTCACATGGGGGTCTAATAAAAATGATCACGGTGCTTCTCCAAGTGGCGTAGCCAAGTTCTCAATGGAACTTCCTAATGATCCCAAGGGAATCGAGTCCGTTGAAACTGCAAAACAGAGATTAGCCAGTAGGCCGAATTCTTGTTGGCAGAATGCTTATGAGAATCTTTTTGCTACGTGTTCTGTAATTGTCAAAGATGACGCGAAGAGATCCATACTTGCATGGCAGTTAAGCGATTGTTTCCAAAAGGATTCCGGTCGGCCGTCGTTTCCTTCATGTGATTCTCAATCGTCTATGTTGAAATGTCTCAAGAAGCTGGACGAATCAGCACATAAAGTTTACCTTGAATTCTACCTTCAAACAAATTCAATATGTCACCAACTACAGTAAGTATATTTTTATGAATAGTTCTTGAATTTTACTGTTATGTAGAAATTAGTAATTCTTTTTTGACAGGCTAACGAGTATGGTGGTGTATTCATTTGGGATTATTGCAGGGCTAATGCATTCAAGATTGAAACTGAGAGACTTGTAAATGACTTGAAGAAGTCTGCAGAATCGGCCGAGGAAAAATTACACAACATCGAAGAAAAATCGGAAAGGCTTATACAGAATTCGGATCAGATTGAGAATTCATTGACATCCCTGTATAGTAAAACGCAACAAGTGGCCGAGACTTCAGAAAAAGTTAGTGACCGGATTGACGCTTCGTTAAAACATTCTAGTATTATTTTGGAACAGTCGAAGGAAATCGCCGCATCTCAATTAGAATTACGACAAGGACAGTCAGATATGAGAGAAACGTTGGAGGGAGG
This sequence comes from Papaver atlanticum, assembly GCA_023531105.1. Taxonomy (NCBI): domain Eukaryota; kingdom Viridiplantae; phylum Streptophyta; class Magnoliopsida; order Ranunculales; family Papaveraceae; genus Papaver; species Papaver atlanticum. The sequence continues at coordinate 13,476,882 of JAJJMB010014022.1, forward strand.
AATGGAAATCCTTCATGAGTCTTATGAGAAGTTGGGCCATAATGTAGAGAAACTAAGAAATGAGGCTGTTGAAATCGAAAAAAAGATTAATAAAGTTAGCAACTCAATGTCCACGAAGATGGAAAATCTGCAAAACAAAGCTAATGATATTGGAAACGTCGCGGTAGTTTCTTTGGATAAGCAGAAGCAACTCTTGGATGGGCAATCTAGAGCTCTAGAGGGACTAGATTTTTTGACTAAATTCCAATCTCAAGCGCTAGAAGAAAGCAGGTAAGAAAATGCAACCAATAAAAGTTCATTCCCTTCCATTTGTTCATTGTTCGATAATCTATTCTCGTATTTTACAGGGCTTCTCTTCAAACACTAGCTGAGTTTGGCCAAATGCAACAAGAAGAACTCTTAAGTAGGCAAGAACAACTTCAACAAGCTCATGATCATTTGATTGAGAATTCAAAATCCATATTGGCAGCTCAGGTTTGCCATGCGTACAAAGTTTCTTATAATTGTTATTTATGGGTTTGGAGATTCTAGTCTGATCAAAGTGAACATTCTTTTGTTTCTCTGTGAAGGAAGAATTCGAGACGAAGCAGGCTAGCATGTTTTTGGAGCTTGACAAACTCTTCACCTTGCATAATGCTATCTTGCTTGAATCGCGTGCAATAAAAGCTTTCTTCTTCTACTCTTTCGTGATCTTTCTGCTCTACATGCTAACCAGTGCTAAGCAAACGTATGGCATGAGGGCGCGGCTTTATTTAGGTACATTCCTCTACTGCAAACTCTACTTCTTTGGATAGTTTCGATTAAAGATATCGTCTCTGTAGTCTGTAACTAAGTATTATATGTTTTTACAGGACTGTGTGCTATATTCCTAGTTGAATTCACAATGTGCCGTTTCGGAGTAGATCTGGATCAACAAGTATGGATAGCGTCAAAAGTCACACTAGCAAGATCATCGTTTCTAGTTGCTGCAGCAGTTCAACTTTTGTTTTCCATTTTCTCTTACAGGTAAGTAAATTCGCCACATTTACTATATCTAAACTAGCATAAGACTGGTTTGAATTGGGTCATTGCAGAATTAGATTGCAATAGTGATAACAATTGGCCTTTGTTTCTTTGTGAAGTTATGGTTGGTTCATTGAGAAGTTTGTGTATTTGCAGGGATTATGAAGTGCTAAACCATCGAATGTTAGAGACTCTAATTGAGAAAGTCAATACAATGGAAAGGAAAACAGACATGCCCTTGGAAATTGATGAGAGTTACGATGATGTCGATTTCTCGACTTGGATAGATGAAGATTTGTCAGAAGAAGAGACTTTCAGTAAAGATCCCGACTTCTTGTTACCAGAGGAGGTTGCAGAAAATTCAGTCACGAAAAGTTCGTATTCAAGGAAATATGATCTTCGGCCTCGTCAATGAAGCAGATTCTCATACATTATATCAAAACAAAATTCGTTGTGTCTATGAAGTGCGTTTTGAGTTCATTATGTTTAGTTAGAATTATATTTCATTATTATGTTTAGAGGAAAGTTCATTTTCTAGGTTGTTAAACCAACAAAACTTTGTTGCTCACAACATTTCATCTATGAAAAATTACAATTACAGTTCTATTCCATTGTCTTTCAAGTTGGCAAATGAAAGTTCAACCTTCTTAGCCAAATTGAATGAAGTATCATGTGAAAAACATCAAACCGTTGTGCAGGACGATTAATAATAAAATGTCTTTTAACCATCCTAACATTTCTCTGAAGTTTAAGGTACTTCTCATCTGATATTGCTAATAATATTGTTTTCAGCTCTGGTATTTTGTTGACTGGCACCTCTATTGAAAACTGGCTCCAATCGAGGACATCACTAAATGGGAGAACATAATGATCTGAAATGATCACTGGCACACAACCTGCATGGATTGCCTCAACAACTCTAGGACTTGCAACTTCATACCCACTTGGGCACAAACAAAACTTGCTTTTAGCCATTAAGTCACCATAATCTTGCCCCTTGGGAAGGTATTCATGAACTTGCAACTCTTTGTCTTTATCTTTCCAGTGCTCCATTAGGATCTTTCTTATGTTTCCATGAACCCCGCCAGCAAAGAAACCCAGTATCGAACGGTTTAAACCAGTCTTGCGATATTGTGTTGCTGTGGCAAGAGTTCTGGCTACAAGGTAAATTTCTGGCAGGGTTGCATCCCTTTTGGGTTGAAAACCTTCTGATGAATTAGCATTGCAGAGCACCCTAATAACATTCCCAAACAGCTTATTAGGTGCTTCCTTTGTCACGAAAGGCGCCTGCATCATACAGATAGAAGACGAGTCAGAAGATGAACTAATTCCGGGAGTGCATATCAGCTGCATGCAGTATATAAGCAGAAAATCAAATTGCGGATACTTACCCAATCATGACATGAAAGCATAAAATGATCACGCCCACTGCTTCTATTCCAGTACTGGTATTTCTCTGACACAACCCGAACATAATCAGTGACGACATTAATGTAGGGTTCACGAGCATATACCAGTGGCTTGTATAGAGCTGCGACTATGTTGCCTACACTGAAGGGAAGGAAGAATGCGTGAGCTTCTTCCGTTGTTTTAGCTGCAAATGGGTTTTGATCCCTCTCCATTTCGTCAATAAACTGGCCTTCAATTGCATATAGTGTGCTATGTGGACCATTATGTACCATAGGTAGTTCACCTTCTTTATATGTCCAAATTTTGAATGTCTTCTCCATTTCTATGTAGCTCCTGCATTAATATTTAATACGTTCGTAAACTAATTTCTGCTATTATAATTATAAATTTATCTTAATTATCACTTAGTAATTATTCATTCTCGTTGAATTATTTGAAAAATACGTCTTGAAATAATAATTAGACAATAATTTTTCTTACAACTCTTATTCTATTTATAAAAAGAAAAATTCCAAATACGATAATGAATAATTAGAGAAATATTATATATTTATTTAATTTTTCTTACAACTCTTATTCTATTTAAGATTTTTTTTTCCAAATACTAGTAAATTGTGATTTTGACGTGTTTCCTTTAAAAGGTCAAAACTATTATATTCGGGAAGATATTCCTGCAAACTATGTTCATCCAAAAATATACCACCTAAATTAATGAATATAAACAGAAAAAAATCTTTGTAAATTAATGTTGTAGATCTTAACTGATGAAAGGCGTATGGATTTCTGAAAACTGATCCACTGGGAATGAAATCTTGCACTTTGTTGGACGTGTAGTTACGCGTTCGAGCTGCCTTTCGAATTGCTGCCCTGGCTCTTGCAAGCTCATCTTCGATTCTTCCTAAACCAGTAAGTTCTTTCTGGGTGCACATACAGAGATATAGATAAATCCGGACATGCATAAAAAAAATCAACACGACATAAGAAAGTAACTGTAATACAAGGATAAGAACTTACTCTTTTGTGAAACCCTTTATGGTCATCAGTAGTACTTGAAGCTGCTAATAAAGGAGAAACAGAAGACAAATCTTTTGGTCTTTTATACAGAATTAAAGGAGTACTAGAGGTATTAGCAGAAGAAGAGAAGAAATCAGTATTGATGATGAACTGGTGATTATTATAAGGAGATAGATAGAGAATACCAAGAAGAAGCAAGAAAGTAAAGACTATCAATGGAGTTTTGTAACTGATCATCAAGTTATATTCTGCCATTTTTATTTTTTTTAAGTTAGTGCTTTGATCATCAGATGAAACACTTAATAAGTTTGCACACTCTTTTTTAACGGATCCGTGTTATTATTATTTTTATTATTACCAAAATCTGGATTCCCTTCTTGCTTGTTTCAGAACGAGTGAGTCTATTAACATAACTTTCACACGGCAATCCAATTAATGATGATTCTAGGCCGTGTGAAATATATTTGGAATCTAATATTTTTATTTCAAAATATTATTACAAGTAATAGACAAAGACAATAGATAGGTCTTCCAATCAATGGCAACAACGTGGTGGAATACAGGAGTATTATGCGACCAGTGCTCCTGTGTGTGCCTTTTGTCCACTTCGAATACAGGAGTATCGATCTTACTCCGTATTATTATTTTATATGATGGTTGCTCAACTTGAATGGTATCTGGCTCGTTTATTTGGTTCTTGTTCACTTACATATACTTAATCTGTCGACCTAGCAAACTAGACTTAAACTGAAGTCCTTGCTTTTGAATTTACTTCAACAATATGGAATCAGTGAAAGCCACATGTATGCACGTTGTCTGTTTTCAATTTTCTCTTCTTTTTTCTTTGAGCAGCTTAAAATCCCATGGCCTGCCCCTAATTCACTTGTACTGAGTTGATTCTTATAATTAAAGCATAGCCATAAGACATAGCAGCCCCAGCTATATCATCACTTGAGGAATCAGTGACATGACTTTTTTTTCTCTAGTCTACTTCATTCTTATAAAGCAGTGCTGATATTTTTGATCTGATTTTAAAATTCATCAACGATGTAATCTTTTATTTTTTATTTGTGCTTTCATCTCAACCCGCAAAACTGAAAATAGTGCAAGTTTTTCTTTATTAAAGATTATCAAATTTGAGATTATAGAGAATTGGAACGTTCTCATGGAAACCGACACCGCATAGGCCCATAGGGTACAGTGCCGGAATCAGAATACAAAAATGTAGCGTAGATTGCCTAATTGGTGGACGAATGTGAATTTAAATACTTATGCCAGCCGTTTATGAGCAACTGTCCCTAGTCTATGCGGCTATGCCGGCTCCATACCTGTTATGCTTGTACATGTTTGCAATGTTGTGCGGTGTACTGGTGTCCTCACTTCTGTTGCGTATAATTTTGGGCCACAAAACTGAACTCTGGCGTTTCAGTCTTTTGAGCCATAAGAGATCGATGCAAGTTGCAATTTCATACTCCGTATAATACACATTGGAAATAGTACTGCGATTTCAAATGAAGCAGCTATGTAGTTCAAGCAGGTAAATGAAAATTTAGACGCCTAAGCCAAATTGAATGAAGAGTCATGTGAAAAACATCAAACCGTCGTGCAGGACGATTAATAATAAAATGTTTTTTTACTAACCTAACATTTTTCTGAAGTCTATGGTACTTTTCATCTGATATCGATAATAATATGGTTTTCATCTCTGGTATTTCTTCAACTGGAATCTGTACCGAAAACTCACTCCAATCAAGTACGTCACTAAATGGGAGAACGTAGTGATCAGAGATAATCACCGGAACACAACCTGCATGAATTGCCTCCACAACTCTGGGACTTGCAACTTCATATCCGCTTGGGCACAAACAAAATTTGCTTTGAGCCATTAATTCACCATAATCTTGTCCCTTGGGAAGATATTCATGAACTTGTAATGCATCATCTTTGTCCTTCCAATGCTCAATTAGCATCTTTCTTATGGCTCCATGAGCCCCACCAGCAAAGAAACCTAGTATTGGATGATTTACTCCATCTTTACGAAACTGTGTTGCAGTAGCAAGAGTTCTAGCTACAAGGTAAATTTCTGGCAAAGACACGTCTCTTTTAGGTTGAAAACCTTCGGTTGAATTTGCATTGCAAAGACCTCTAATAACATTCTTGAATATTTCATTAGGGGCTTCCCTTGTTATAGCAGGTGCCTACATGACAGACACAGTAGACATTAAGAGGCAATTCAGTGGAGATTATAAAAGTTTATGAACGAGCACTACAAAAATTTACTTAAAAGACTAGTGAGGTACCCATTCTAGTTGAAAGCATTCACAATGTGGTTTCGAGTACGGAATTAAAATTCCAGTTAACTAAATTGCATATGCTTACCCAATCATGGCATGAAACCATAAAATGATCACCCCCGCTGCTTCTGTTCCAATAATGGTATTTCTCTGACACAACCCGAACATAATCTGCAACCACATGAATGTAGGGAACACGGATACCGCCAGAAGGAGGTTCGTACAGAGATCTAACCATATTGGCTACACTGAAAGGAAGGAAGAATGCATGGGCTTCATCCATGTTTCCAGCTGCAAATCGGTTTTCATCCCTCTCCATTTCGTCAATAAATTGGCCTTCTATTGAATATAGCGTGCTATGCGGTCCATCATGTACCATGGGCACTTCACCTTCTTTATATGTCCAAATCCTGAATGTCTTCTCCATCTCAATATAGCTCCTAATGAAAAGAAAAAAATGCATAAACTTTCAATCATAATTACACAAATTGTCTTTCCTGACGAGTCGTATAGTTTGGTGTAAGTTTTACTACGAACATATGATTACTAGAGATGATTAAGATCTTAACTGATGAAAAGCGTATGGATTTCTATAAATTGATCCTCTAGGAATGAAATCTTCCACTTTGTTAGATGTGTAATTATGTGTTCGAGCTGCCTTTCGAATTGCCCCCCTGGCTCTTGCGAGGTCATCTTCAACTTTCTCCAAACTAGTAAGTCTCTCCTGCATAAATATACTCATTCAGCATTAACAACCATATAAATCAAATTTATGCACCGTAAATAAAACAAAATAATCACAGGGAAAAAAAAAAGAACTCACTTTTGGAAGAAACCTGCTGTCGATTTCATTAGTAGAAGTTGAAGCTAATAAAGGAGAAGCTGAAGAGAATAAATCTTTTGGTGTTCGGGACAAATTGAAAGACGAAGAGAAGGTGTGACCAGTGTTGATGATGAAATGGTGATTGTTATAAGGAGATAGATACAGGATAAGAAGAAAAGTTAAGGAAATGAAGACTATCAATGGTGTTTTGTAACTCGTAATCAACTCCGTCATGTCTGCTGAAGTTAGAGTTTCAGCAGTAACAAGAGAGATTACTGATACTATTAATGGACTTCGGGACTTGGGAATACGTATTAATAGACCTGCAGTCATGCACTAATTAAAATGAGTAGTATATCATTTTGAGTATTAGTAAGACCTCACACATGCCGGGTCAGGTGGCTAATTAACATCACTTTCAACATGGTAAAAGAGACGTTCCGAGTCCGACTTGGTGCACCCTCTCTGACGAATGTGTAGTTATATTATCATTTCTCTTGCTAATTTAATTTTGGGAATAATGCAATGAGGGTCGATATTCTAAACATGTATGCACAGTGTGTTTACCGGGAACAATTTGTCTCGGTTGTTGTGCTTTTCTTGCCTTAATTGGCTTGAGTTGCTAACTCTACTTGAGATGGTTGTTTTATGATGGACAATATGTTTTGGCGTGTGAGTGGTGTTTGGTTTTTGCATGTTGGTTGGCTTTCCGATTCACGCGACGAACGACTATCCCGATTACCTCTTATCGAGAGGACCACAATATGCGAACTTGGGAATCCAAGATCCGGTAAGGGAGTTGGTGTAACGCTTTCTCCCATGCCGACAAATGTGAACACGGGATACAGAAAGCGCCGAGGATTAACTCAAAAGAAAAACCCAAAAGATATAACAGTGGGCGTTACCCTCTTTGCGATGCGTTATGCTGAAAAGCTAGGCGAGCTGTCCTCATGGATTATATATTGGCTTTCACTTTGAGATGGCCATAACCCGTGAACTAGTGAACGCAAGTCCAGTAGTATGATAAGTGGGAGATTTATCATCATATCGGGGAAAATGAACCCAGGGCGCAGAAAACGCGAAGTGTTAACCCGTCTACGTGGCTCGTCCCTGCATAGCCTAACCTCAGCCAGGATAAAAGTGAAGGTTGTGTCTGGCAGATGACCTAATGTAAAATTCAGCCATATTTCCATGAAATGCAACCAAAGATATAACGTCACGGCGTTACCCTCCTGCGAAGCGTTATGCTGAAAAATGCAAGGCGAGCCGACCTCTTGGTCTATATTTTGGCTCTCATTTCTAGGCTACACCAACTCGATTGATTCTAAAGGCTTTTGGTTTTCGATTTGTATTTGAATTTGGTCAAAATTATGAACATGGATGGTAACATGTCCGATTGGAAATATACATTCTTTAAAACAAAATTTATTTCCATTTATTTCTGATTGAAAATATATATTCACCTAAAGTTCATCTTCAACCTCCAAGGTTTTATTTAACAAATTTTGTTTAAATTTAGGAACAAATGGTGGTGTGGATTTAAGACCTCAGGTTATAGAGATCTAGACTTCCTCATTTGCCCCCACTTAGTCATGTCATCCTTTTTTATGACCTTGACAGTTACATTGGAGATGAAACTTTGGTAGAAAAGGTTTTAAATCTTAGGTATCATGAACATTTAAGACCTTGACACCTTGCATTGGAGATGCTCTAAGAATAGACTTCCATTAAAATCTTTCTCTCTGTTCTTCTTCTTTTTTTTCTTTTTTTTTTCTTTTTTTTTTATCAATCAACAAATTTCAAATTATTCAAATCAAAATCGTGATACATGATCGCTTATAAGAATAACAAAAACATCAAAGTACAAGATAATCAAAACCCTAATACAAATGAAGACATCAATTACAAGTAAATCACGAAGAGAAAGAGCCATAAACTGCAAAGATAACCAATTTTTGTAAATGTAATAGGGAGGATGATGGTATAATACGGAATCGATTCTGACCATTTAATATAATTTTCTTCTTCTTCAATAAGAGATGCTCCTACAAGAAAGGAGTAATTTTCCCAAACTCTTGTAAATCCAAACGAACCTAGATGCCCTAAATCTCTTGGATTGAATATGAAGCAATACCGTGTTGAATAGTCGATGTTCTTGAATCGAGAATAGCAAGTCACAAACCAGTGATCAAAGTTTGAATAAATCGCCCTCAAAGCGAAGAGAAACTCGACCAAAATGGCGAAGAAAAATCGCTCCAAACAGCGAAGAAATATGTCAAAAGACATCAAAATGAAAGAAATCATAGTTTGGCGGTGAAAGAGTTAATGCCAGTTATCTACCTTTAACTTATTTAGTGCTTATTAACAATACAAGGGGATATGTGGGAATAGTCTTCAAAAAAGAACAAAGATTTGATTAAGAAGCTTTTAGAAGATTTAGGACCGCTGGTTTTTGCTATACATGGTGGATTATTTGGAATGAGTCGATATGCAGGGTCGGCCCTGCCGTATAAGCGTAGAGCTGCACAAAAACCAATCCATCAAACCGAACCCGCTCGCCCCCGATGAAACCGTGGGTTTTTAACTCGAACCCGTCCATAGTGGGTTGGTACATGGTTATGAATCTAAAAAACCGATATAGATGGATCGGTTTATGATTTGATGCTAAACCGACCGAACCCGCCCGTAAATACCGATAGTGTTGATTGTTTAACTTATTTTTATTGGAAATACTGTTGTTAGTATTGGACTTTAAAAACTTATGAACAACTCTGCTTATGACTTACGAATTTTAGAACAATTTAATATTGGATCCAGAAGAGTAAAATCCTTTAGAGCAATTGAGTGTACATTTTCTCTTCCTGATCCAGATAGATTCTACTTTATTGTGATGGTGCTTCTCAAGGTAATCCTCGATGTGTTGGATATGGTTTCATTGCTAGAGACAGTGAAGGAAAATTCATAGCAGCTGAAAGTGGTGGTATGAGGATATCAACTAATTTCATAACTGAGGTTATGGGAACTATTGGCGCTTTGGAATGGGTTGTTTTAAACTCTAAGGACAAAAAAATCATTAGCTCGGATTCTACAACATCTATTACTGCTTTCACTAAAACAGACTTATGGTTGTGGTTTGGCTTGTTTAAGTTATCAAGAACTTAAAGAATAATGTTTAAAATTTAAAACATGTGTATGGGTGTAAGAATTATTGAATATATATGGCAAATATAAATATAGACGAGTCCAAATTTGTGCACCCCTCAAAAACCAGGGTGCACATTCCGGCCTTCCTCACTGGTTGGTAAAACTCGCAAAAACCACCTAGCTTTCCGGTTTTACTTGTGTTCTTTTTTTTCTCTTTTGTATCTTGTTTTTTTTCTTCAAGAAGCACAGGCCATATCTCTGTCTTATACAAACTACTCTCAAGTTTTTGGTCTCCCCCAAAACTCAATCAAAATCTCCAGCCATATTTTTGATTAATCAAACCATATCTTTGATTCATCTCTGTCTTCAAGTAATTTAAGAAGATGAATTATGTACTAGCACCATTATGATTGTTCAACTCCGATCGTCCGTTAAAGGGAATCAGAGGTTATAATGAACTTGATTGAGAATGAAAATATTGACAGGATCGACAACTTTAACACCAGTTTGACAAATTTCTTGTTTTGAGTCCTCGCAACAAAAGTATATGCGATCATGTAGATTATAAATGATGATCTGCGTCGGTAATCAAGGAAAGAAACTTTACCATTCAAGCCTGATTTGAATTAAAGATGAAAGAAAGAATGCAATCCGTTGTGTTCACCACCATAAAAAAACAAAAAAAACAAAAAAAAACTAACAGAGCGCACACTCAATGAAGTCAAGAATGATCTAGACAGTGATATGATACTACTAATATTTCTATATGTACAAGACAATGGCATAACATCATTGACTCCCTTGTTTAAGGTGCAATATATTGATCCTGTCGATAAAAAGACCTCTTGGGATTGATTTATCGCTGTTTAAGAAACCGTTGGTTCACACAAGTACGGTGACTCAAGATAATCAATTTCATACGTTTTATTTTACTGAACTTTTTTTTCGGGTAGATTCAATGATTCTTAAATTTTTCAAAGAGGGGTTAATTTCATAGAGTTGATTATTCATACAGTATATCTATCTTTGAATCAGATAGGTCAGTACAAATTTTAATTTATCTTTGAATCAGATAGGTCAGTATAAATTTTAATTTTCTAATCCATAGAAATCACTTAAAAAAAACAACAAAGAATCCTATTAATAAGTTAGGATAGAAATGGGATGACGATCAAGATCAGTTTGTTATAAAACAGTAAAATAATGGTCATCTATGAAACGAGCCTCATCAGGAATGATGAATTTTATCCGTTTGTTGTAGCCTGTTGGGCTAATGGAAGAGAAGAGAGAACAAGGAGAGAAGAGAGAGCATAGTGATGGAAATCTATTCTTAGAGAAAAGAAGAGAGAAAAAATCGTGTACAGATTTTAATTCGCGTGTTTTCGCTAAGTTTTAAAATAAAAAATAGTCAAAACCAGATATATGAAAACCGTCTATGAATATTTCAACCAATGGGAATGGCCGGAACATGTACCCCGGTTTTAGAGGGGTGCACAAATTTGGACTCATTATAGACAATATTACAGGCAAAAAATGCTGAAATATAAGCATTACAGATGAACCGGGTTAATGCGAGTCTTAAACCCAAAACCGACCGACCCGTAACGTACGAGTTTAAACTCGAACCGAAACTAGGACGGGCGATTTTGGTTTTAAATTATAAAACTGATATACTAGCTGGTTGGTAGGTGGTTTTAGTTAAAACCCGAACCGACCGACCCACATGCAGCTCTATATAAGCGGGGTAAGGCACGCTTGAGGCCACACCAAGAAGAAGGCTGTGTATCATAAAATATAGCTTATAGAAAAATGATATTATGTCAAACTTATAGCACATATGGGGCACAATGGAAGAAAAAAACAAATTTATTAGGGGGCATTAATAAAAAACAGATTTCTGAGGGACCACAAAAAAATTGACATTTTGTTATTTAAAAACGTAATCTATTATAGGGGCTGATGAATCTATTAGAGGGGCTGCTATAATAAAACAAAATAGGGTCACTAGTAAATAATTCTAAAAGCCCTTATCTAAACCGTAAATAGTTACGTTTTTTTTTTGTTTGTTTTTTTCCCCGAAGCCAACCGTAATTCATGTTTTTGGTTTTTCGAAACCAACCGTAACTCATTAAGTCCAACCGTAACTGATATATTTGGTTTTTCGGAACCAACCGTAACTCACTAAATCCAACTGTAACTAGTTACGGTTGGCTTCTGAAAACGATAAAGCCAACCGTAACTGGTTCTGAAATCGTTTTTTTCAAGTTTGATTGAGAAAAATAACATACTTCAATCTCATTTGCAATAGATTGATTTTGGGTGTTGATTAGAATTAGAGAATAAGGTTTGTTTTTCTTCCTTTTTTAGGTTTGATTGATGGAAGGGTTATTGATGATGATTTTGAATTGTTGTTGATGATGATTGATTTTGGGTTATTGTCGATGATGATTGATTGTTGAATTGTTGTCGATGATGATTAATTTTTGGTTGTTGTTGATGATTAGAAGTAAAGAGTTTTTCTTTTTTCTTTTTTCTTTTTTAGGTTTAATTGATGAAAGGTCACCCCCTAACCAACTAACTAGACATTATTATCATGGTTCAGCACCTCTAATGGTTTCTTCAGCCCCTATAACAGGTTACTTAAAAACTTTGTGCTTAGCAAAGGGCCACTAGAAAATTTGGCTTTAAGCCTCTCGAAACGCAGGACCGGACCTGTCGCTATGGTAGGCTTTATGGCAACAAGAAAAAACGCTTAATTAGATTCGGATCAGCTCATAGTTTCTGCTAAATGCCACTTTGTTTAGTCGGTCAAAAGAACAAAGCTTACTAGAGAGTTCTTTGAGTTCTATTGTCCGAACGGCGAGCCCCTCAAAAAAAATAGGCTTTGGTGATCTGCAATAGGGCATCATATACACAATTTTGTTTCATTGGAATTTGTACCAAAACAATTATACAACTACAAAGCTATGTATATCTCTGTAGTCTTTCATGCTGGCAGATGAAAGTTTAGCCGCCTTAGCCAAACAGAATGAAGTATCATGTGGATGACATCAAACCTTTTTGCAGGGCGATTTACAGTAAAATGTCGCTGAACTTGTCTAACCCTCTTCTGAAGTTTAAGGAACTTGTCATCCGATATCGCTAGTAATATAGATTTCAGTTCTGGTATCTTTTCCATTGGAATTTGTACCGAAAATTGGCTCCAATCAAGTACATCACTGAATGGGAGAACGTAGTGGTCCGAAATAATCACAGGAACACAACTTGCATGGATCGCCTCAACAACTCTAGGACTTGCAACTTCGTATCCGCTGGGACATAAACAGAATTTGGTTTTAGCCATTAACTCACCGTAATCTGTTCCCTTGGGAAGATATTCATGAACTTGTAATGCATCATCTTTGTCTTTCCAGTGCTCAATTAGCATCTTTCTTATGGGTCCATGAGCTCCACCGGCAAAAAAACCAAGGATCGAGTGATTTGAACCACTTCCACGAGACTGCGTTGATGTGACGAGAGTTCTAGTTACAAGGCTTATTTCTGGCAACGACACATCCCTTTTAGGTTGAAACGTCTCGGATGAATTGGCATTGCAAAGAACCCTGATAACATTCTTGAATAAGTTATTAGGCGTTTCACTTGTTACAGCAGCTGCCTGTAGATACAGTTGAGAAGAGACAATTCAGTATAGAAACCATAATAGGTTATGTAAACAATTAAAACAAAGTTGAGCTGCGGATGCTTACCCAATCATGACATGAAGCCATAAAATGATCACCCCCGGTACTTCTATTCCAATATCGGTATTTTTTGGAGACGACACCAACGTAATCTGTAACTACATGAATATAAGGTTCACGAGCACCGGAAGGAGGTTTGTATAGAGCGCTAACCATATTGGTTACACTGAAGGGAAGGAAGAATGCGTGAGCTTCATCCATGCTTTGTGCTGCGAATGGATTTTTCTCACTGTCCATTTCGTCAATGAAGTGCCCTTCGATCGAATACAGGTAACTATGTGGCCCGTTGTGTACCAAAGGTAGTTCCCCTTCTTTGTATGACCAAATTTTGAATGTTTTCTCCATCTCAATATAGCTCCTGTTTCATGATCACATAATTAAAAATAATATACTACTAGTATTAAAAGTTTCATGTGAACGCAAATTGAGCAAAAACAAAATTGTTGACTAAACGATACAGTAGTAAAGATCTTAACTGATGAAAGGCGTATGGATTTCTGTAAGTTGGTCCTCTTGGAATGAAATCTTCCACTTTGTTAGATGTGTAATTACGCGTTTGAGCTGCCTCCCGGATCGCCGCCCTTGCTCTTGCAAGGTCATCTTCAATTCTTTCGGCCGAACTAGTAAGTTTCTCCTGCCATGTGTGCAAGAAATATTCATTAACTAAATATCAAGACAATGTAAAGTAGTTTTCAAGAAGAAGAAGAAGAAGAACAGCAAAACTTACTCTAATATGGGTATTAACAGAAGTGCTAGTGGAACTTACAGAAAGAGTTCCATTATCTTGTGGATTTTGATTTTGAGTGAAAGAATTTGTAGAAGAAGTAATATTAGAAGAGACGAGGTCGTTGTTGATGATGAAATTGTGATTATTATAAGGAGAAAGATAGAGAATAACAAGAAGAAGCACAGATGTAAAGACTATCACTGGTGTTTTGTAATTCATTAAGCTGCTATCTGCCATGTTTGATCAAGTTAAGGAAACAATTAATGTTTCATCATCAACAAGAGAAATACCAATGAGGAGGACTTGAAAGGGTTATCCTCCTATATGAAATCTTGATTGAACTTTGGACTACGTGTTAACAGGCACGTACTTTGTCGCACTTATTTTAACGAACCGAACTCAACAGGGGAAACTGTATAGAGACGAGGAAGTGTAATGATGGCAGGCACGTCCTGAATTTTCAAGATTAGCAAACATCAAATATCAAATATAATTATTCATACCGACGAATCAATAAAATAAATAGAAAAAGGAAAGACACGTAGCAGCTGTTTTGTCAGACTCAAGATCGGTTTAATTCTGATGCCTGAAGTGGGATATATCAGATTTGCATCCCACTATTCTATTGGTAATTAGTTGCCGATCATTAGAATCGGTGGAGCAATTAAGACAATAATTTTGTGCAACGTAAAATGAGGATCTTAATAAATGAAGTCTCATCATAATTAATGAATCCATGTACTCATTGTTTTTTAAATTTCACCGTCCCAAATTTTGAGACATTTGGTACAGTGAGAACTAATGGGGAGTTAAACAATGCCGTCCTTGGTGGTCAACTGTCTCCCAAGCAAAATTAAGAATTAAGAACCTACTAATTGATACGCCAAATGCACTTACTCCTATATTTCATTTCCCACCACGTTAGAAATTGACCCGTCCTTGGTGGCAACTGGCAAGTTCATTGTTCTACGTTGATTCTAATAACATTGCTATCGAAGTTGGCGTTTGTGTTGTGTTTAGTGTTTATGCACATGTTATTAATATGTTACGTTTTGACTACTTGGCGGAGTAGAACTGTAGAACCCCTGTCATGGGGATAATGGAAGAAAATTTCATCCATACAACAAAAAAAAAGAAAAAGTAGTGGATCAAAGAACCATTACCATGGAAGACTACTTAGTCGACAGACCAGCTCTTACAATGTTCGAAAACCAAAAAAACAAAAAAATTGTTTTTTTGTCGGCTAAAGCGGTTTGGTAACCATTATTTTAGTGGATTATCGGCCCATAATCCATTATGCAGATTATAATGGATTATATATGTGTTTGGTAACCATTATAATAATTGATTATTTTAATCATAATTGAAAAAATCCATTATTTCCATAAGCAGAAAAAAAAAGTTGTTTTCAAAATTTATAATAATCAATTATTTTTTCCAACAAACTCAAATTGAATTGTTTTTCCTTATTTTCCCTAAACTATTAAGGGAGAGACAAAAAAAACAACATAGGACTTAAAAAACATCCATCATTGTTCTTTCTTCTCCTTTTTGAGATCATTATTATAAGATAATCAATTATTTAAAAAACGTGTTTGGGAAAATTTATATTAAAAATAATTATATCAAAATTATTTATCAATTTATGATTATCTATAATCATAATTTTTACCAAACAAGGCCACAATGCTATTTCCGTGTGAAAATATCTGTTTTTGCCTTAAAAATAAATAAAGTTAAAAGAAAATTGAAAATATCAGTTTTCCTAATACGGATGATGCAACACATGCGGAGGAAAAAGATACGCAGCCAACTCAAAAGTCCAGAATCTAGAGTCCCCTCCAACCAAAAACCAGCAAAAACACTCCATCTTGTACCATCATTTTTTTTTAAACTCTACCACAATACTAAATTTGCATAAATAAATTAACAATGATCTCTAGTATCTGAAAACAGCTCCACTTTGAATTGTTTGACCCGCAATTAGAATTTTTTTTCCATAAGATATCCAATTTAAATTAGTTGATCACTCCCTATCAGAATAATTAATTTCTTTTGTAATGATCAAGATATTTAAGAGAAAAGACTAATAAATGATAGTAACGAAACTTAAAACAAAAAGAGATGTCATGAGTCATGTCGTCAAGGTTCACGAAATGATATTAATTTTTCAAGAAAAAACACATAAATGTCATGAGTCAAGACCAGGCAATTTTACTTGTATATGGTGCATAATGCACTTTGACAAAACGTTACTCTCAGTGTTTGCCGTATAGTAGTATGAATAAGGAATATCTTTGTCTTTCTAACCGTTTGCTTGGGACAAGTTGAGGCAGTCGACTCTCAATCACCTAACATTTTTCAAGATTAGCCAAAATCGACATCTTTCGTCTCTTAATGCATAACCAAAAATCTGTAGCTTTACAATAAACGTTTATTAATGTTCCTTGCGATTTTTCATTTTCATTCCTGAATGAATGTTTTTGAGTATTGTTATTAGGAGAAAAGAAATGAATTTGAGGAGGGAAAAAGGTGTCGTGCAATTAAATATAACTTCTTCTACATGTAAAATTAGCCTAACTCTATATTTTTAGGGAAGAAGGTGTCGTGCCCATGACTCCATGCTAGTTATTAGCCTAACCCTATTTCGGGCTACTTGATCCTCACATTAAACTCTTTTTTATTATTATCTGCTTTAAAGACTCTACGATCAACAACCGTTTAACTACAATAGTTAAACTTCTATTTACCTCTGATGGATTTAGATCATTCTCCTATTCTGCTTAATTTTTATAGCTAAACCAATGATACCAGTTACCTGAGTTTGAAACTCGCCAGCACCAAATTCTTTACCGATCAAAAGAAAATTATAGCTAAATCAACATGTTGAAATTAGAAATTCTTTGAGCATTGGCTTCAGATGCTTATATGAATGAAATTTTAAATGCTTGCAACACTAACACTACGGGTTTTACAGCATTTGTTGTTACTAATAAGCTTTCCAATAGTAGACATTACATGTCTAGAGGGAGTAAGTTAACTTTTGGGCACATACAAGCAAGAATCAATCCACTACAACAAGATTTATCTCATTTGCAAGCTACTGATTTGCATGGTAATTACACGGTTGAAGTGATGAAGATTGAGAGGGAAATCGAAAGTTTAAATGAAATTGAAGCCAATTCTCATATACAGAAGTCCAGAGATCATTTCTACGATGACATCAACAGAAATACCAAGTATTTCCATATACTCCCTCCGTCCCTATTATATAGGAGGAGTTTAGAAATTTTCTAGTCCCATTAGATAGGCAGAATTCAAATTCCAAAGATGTTTTTTCCACATATGCCCTTATTTATAATGCATGGGTATCATAACAAATAAGATAATGTCTCTTGTCTTGGGAATGAGATAAGGATAAAATAAGAAAAGTGATGGATATTTATGAAATCCATATTTTTTCTTATTCTAAGAGAATTGGCAAATTCTGCCTATATATTGGGGACAGAGGGAGTAAGAGCTAATTAGCGGAGAGCCAAAAATAGAATTAATTCTCTACAAGCACCATACAGAAATTGGTGTCGGGATAGAGACTCAATTAAGCAGTTGCTTATCACTCACTTTGAAGAGATAATCTCCATTGCAAACCCGGTCGATAACTACCATTTTCTTCAGCATATTTCTAGTTGTATTTCTACAGAACAGAATAAAGAACTTATAGCCATACCATTTGAACAAGGGATTTATCAAGCGTTAATGACTATGGACCCATGGACTTTTCAAGGCCCAAGCGGATTTCCACCAGGTTTTTATCAGTCTCAATGGCAAGTTGTGAAGAAGATGTTTGCAAAATGATTAAAACCTTTTTTTTATTCAAGTTTCCTTCTCAAAAATCTTAACAACATAAGAGTTACTCTAATTCCAAAGTCTGCTACTCCTTACATGCTAGAAGACTTTAGGCCAATTGCTTTATGTAACATAGTGTATAAGCTGATTTCAAAGATCATTGCTCTCCGGCTCAAGAAGAACATGATCAACATCATCTCTCAATGCAATCAACGTATGTCCCAAGGACATTCATTTTAGGGAATATTTGTTTGGTCCAAGAACTTGTACAAGCCATGATGGGAAAAGTGGTAGAAGTGGACATCTTGCAAGATGGACATGTCGAAAGCTTTCGGAAGGTTAGAGTGGGATTTCTTATTTGAAGTGTTAAATTTTTTTGGATTTGGTGATAAATTTTGCCAGCTTATCTCTCAATGTATCAGCACAACTCAATTAGAGATCATGTTGAATGGTTTTCCATCTAAAGCTTTCAATCCGACTAGGGGTATTCATCAAGGGGATCTGTTATCCTCTTAGTTAATCATACTAGCCACGGAAGCATTCTCCAGACTCTTAAACCACTGTGCAACAACTAATTAGCTTACGTGTACGAAAATCTCAAAAGCTGCCCCTAAGATCAATTATCTCCTATTTGTAGACGTCTATCTGGTTTTTTGTAAAGCTAATCTTTCTCAAACCAACAAGATTCTTGAAGTGGTAGAGGAGTTTAATGCTTGCTTATGTCAGCTAATCAACTTTAATAATTCGACGGTCTACTTAAGTAAAAACATGGAACTATCAAGCTATCAAGACATAAGTGGTATTCTCCAAGTTAGACAACTTGTTTTAGTGAAAAAAATATTTAGGGTTACCTTTCTTTGTTGGCAGAAACAAACAAATATACCTTAATTTTTCTACTCTCGTAGACAAAATAGACACCAGGATAGTTAAGTGGAGATGCAACAATATGTTAGAGGTGGCTAGGTCAGTCAAGGTGAAGAATGTTACTAATGCAATTCCATTTCATCATATGATCAGCTTCAAACTACCAGATTCCACCATCACTAAAATGAACTCATCTCAGCAAGCTTTTTGGTGAAACAAGAAAACTAATAAAGGAAAACACTTCATTTCATGGAAAAATGTCAGTAAACCCAAGGAAGAGTGTGGTTTGGGTTTCAGAGACCTACATATCTTTAACAGAGCTTTGCTTGCAAAATATGCATAGAAATTTTGTTCTGATGATACTTACATATGTGCTAAGTCTCTAAAAGCCAAGTATTTTCTAGATGGTCAAGTCTTCAATCTCACAAAAAAGGGAGGCACTACCTGTCCATGAGAAGTATTAGCTTGGAATTTGATTTCATCCAAAAGTACAGTTGTTGGAGTATCGGAAATGGTAAGAAGATCTTAATCTGGAAGCACATGTGGATTTCGGAGTTAGATACATAAGTCTTAAGATCAAATGCAACCAAGACCAATCGATAATAACATGTTATAAAAACATATTTTCTCCAACAGGGCATTGACCTCCTTAGTAGAAGTTATAGAACAATCAATGAACGTGCCCCAAAAAGGCTCTTAAACCTAGAGCTGCACAAGAACCTACCCATCAAACCGAACCCACCCGCACCCGATGAAACTGTGGGTTTTTAAACCGAACCCGTCTGTAGTGGGTTGGTACATGGTAATGAATCTAAAAACCAAATATAGATAGATCGGTTTGTGGATTAATGCTAAAACCGACTGAACCCGCCCGTAAAAATTGATAGTGTTGATTGTTAAACTTGTTTTTATTGGAAGTATTGTTGTTACTATTGAACTTTGAACACTTATGGTTGTGGTTTGGCTTGTTTAAGTAATTAAGACATGTGTTGTTATTGTTGTTTTAAAGTATGTGTAAACTTTAAAACATGTGTATGGGTGTATGAATGGTCAGTGAATATATATAATATTACAGGTGAAAACCTGGCAGAAAATGCTTAAATATAGAGGTGAAAAACTGGCAGAAAATGCTTAAATATAGACGTTAGAAGAACCTGGTTAATGCGGTCTTAAACCCAAAACCGACCGTCCCGTAATGGGTGGGTTTAAACCCGAACCAAAAATAGGTCGGGCGGTTTTGGCTTTAAATTGTAAAACCGAGGTACTAGCGGGTTGGTAGGTGGTTTTAGGTGAAACCTGAACCGACTGACCCATGTACAGCTCTACTTAAACCTAAATCTTATATCATGTCTAGGCGATTAGGCCTATCACTGATGAGATGCGCCTTCATTTTGATTACACTAGATAAAGAGTTAGGCCTGAAAATCATTTTCCAACTACGATCGACAGATCAGTTAGGCCTGAAAATCATTTTCCAACTAAGATCAACGGATGGTTAGAACCATGTTTTAGGGCATACGAGAAAATTTCAAGGCATACAAAATGATTGAACTAGCTATGGTGGGATGATAAGGAGTATCTAAAGATAAATAAATTACTTAGTTACCCTCGATTAATTTATTAATATAATTATTTCGATTAAAAAAAATATTATTTCTAATTATTATTTTAAAACTAATTTTTTTATCTTTTTAAAATTAATTTTTTTTTAAATATATTTTTTTTTTAAATTGTTTTTTATTATTTTTTTAATGAATACTAAGTGACACTATGGCATATATAGTTTTTTTTTTTAAAGTTAATTTTTTAAATTTTCTCAAAAAATAATTTTATTTATTTTTTAAAAACTAAATTTCTTTAAATAAAAAAAAATACAATAAATTAAGGAAAACCTAAAAAAAAATGAGGAAAAATTTAAAAAGTTTAATCTTTTTTTTAATATAATAAAAAAAATTAGAAAATAATAACAATAAAAATTAAAAAAAATCAAAATCAAAATAAAATATAAATATAAATAAGGGCAGATTTGCCATTAAACAAAATATATGGATAAGGGGTTTTAAGGATTACTATCTAATGATCCGTTTTTATCCTTAACTGAAATTCCCAGAAATTTTTCTGTATGCCTTAAAACAGAGTTCGATGGTTAACGGTCGACAAATGTAAGATCTTGACCTGAAAGTGGAGCGGCGGATGCATGCAGGCCGGTGGCACACTGGCACTAGTCGCCAACTGTGCGCAGATTGAGAAGGATTATTTGATGATAGGCGATTAAACCATAATGTAACCACGCCGAGATGATTCTTTGCTTTTGAGATTGGACCAAGAACATTCTTTTACACAAATGAAGTCTGTTGTGCAGCATTCCTGTTCGACTTGCATTTTGAAGTGGTCATGGAAGGCCAACAAGCTTACCCAAAATACAAGTACCGCCATTCGCATGAAGAAAGTGTTGGAGGTGAAAATGAAAAATAGCGAAGCTCAACTGGCATAGTATCACGTTCATGTGCAAGTGCGTGCAAGTTTTGTTAGCTTACTCGTATGATTCCAACGAGGCAAGGGTTTGTGAGATATTTGCATTGTTTCCATTAATCTGTTGCCTGGCTTGTATTTTGTATGATTCTTGTCCCTGCTTTGCCGCGGTCTTCCATTCTTTGTTTTCCTGCTGCTTTTGGTTGATGTTTCAGGTCTATTCACAAGTTGTATTTTTGGTACAACCCCAATGTGTCTTGCTAGGAGTTGATACACTAAAACTTCTTACATATATATGGTAACCCAGGCCAAAACCAACTCTTGACTTGCAAGTGATGCCGAAATAAAGAAAAATAAAGTTGAGAATTATCCATTAGACGGAAAGTAAGCTCCTGTATATTGAATCAGAATAGGAGAAACTGTAAAAAAAAAAAAGTAAAGATATCTGAGAATGACAACAAAATTGAAGACAAAAATGTTCAGTGACATTTATTGGGATACTTTACTAGTCTAATCAGAGCTGGTTCTTTTTCAATGGAGTACATAAATAATAATTTAGATATACATAACAAGGTCAATTGTGAAAAAAAAAATCTGAATACTAAAAAGAAAAGATCTATATATGTGATACAGCAGAGCTTTTACCCCTGGGTACTCTTCAATTAGGACGTTTCGGGGTATTATGTATAACAGAGTATGCATCTCATGGTTATAAATATGACCATGTATAACTTGACAAGTTTATGGAATCACTCAGTTACCTCTGATCTTAATACCACCTTTATCTTTCTGAGATTCCTTGGTTGGCGGTTTGGAGCGTGCACGGGCATCACTAGCTGTCTGTTTCTTCCTTCTTGAATTGCCATTGGCAGTAGGATCCACCAGTGGACCAGACCAATTTTGTAATGGCCCTTTCTGGTATGTCAATGCCGTGGAACTATACGGAACATCAGGAGGATCGAATGTAGGATCCATGTATTGTGAAGAACCCAATGGGAAGCCAAGTGCTCCATCTTGGTGTGGTGGTGGAAACTTCTCACTTTTGCTCTTTGCGTTGGCGTGTGTTATTAGACGGCGTCTCTGGTGGAGAATAGAAATTAGTGCAATCATAATAACTAATTCAGAAAAGCTAAAAGTTGAATCTACTTGGGTTGCTTTATGATACTAAATAGTGAAAAGTGATAAGCAGCTTATGTGTCGTACATCTAGATTGGCTTGAAGCTCTGCATTGGCTTCTGGAACAGGATAAGCCCTCATGGTTCGATCACGAGTGCGAATTTTCTTCTCACCATTGCCTTTGCCAGCAGCAGCTCGAAGCCTGTAAAACAAAGGGACTCCACATCAAGACAAATGTGACCAGCTGCAAACAAGATGAAGACTCTACTTAAAAATCTTTATAAAAAAATAGGCGTCTTTGAGATAAACCTTCGAGCTTCTTCATCGCGTAACTTAGCATCCATCTCCTTGCTTGGAGGATATTGTGGAAGACTTGACGGATCGCATGCGTAGGGTTTCGTTGTGAAAAACTACAATTGTAAAAGGATGGAGCAGTAAATTAAGGGTCAATCTTCAAAAGGATAAACCAGGTAAAAAGCTAATAAGATTGATAAACCCAAGATGGATACGAACAGGCTGACAGCTCAACACATTCGTGTAACTTAAAAACTGGGTACAGCAGAAACAGAACTAATAGCAATAACCAATTTGTGTGCCTGACTTGCAAATTGCAATCCTCTCCATGATTAGACCACATCAGCAGTGTTCAATAAACCTCAGAAGTGTTAAAACTAGAGCAGTCATGTAATATGGAGGACATCAATGTTGCTTTAAACACATATTCTTGCTCTCTAAAATTATCAAATCACCTGTAAGGCTGTAACCAGATTTTGCATACAGATTTTGTTAACTTTTAGAACCATATTATAATAGGTAAGTATGGTAACATGGTTGCGCCTATAAAAAACCTCAAAAGCCAAGTGTAACTACACCAAAAAAAGAAACATTGAGAACAATGGAGAACACCTCAACATTTGAGATAATCATCAGGACTGCAGATGCATCTCTAACAAGACTAAACCACCAGAAAATGTGTGTGATAGTTAGACAAGACACAAGTACTTAAAGGACTTCAGACACGAGTAGGCAAACATTTACACATTCTGATAGTACTCAACTCCAATCACTTACTCCGACCTTTAGTTTTAGTATAACGGACACATTGGGATCATAAAAGAGAGCCATCAAGCAAATACTACATCCAGATACAAACTGAAGAAATTAAACAAAAACATAATAGATATGAAAACTCACTTCACTCATCAATGCAGCAGTTGCAGTTTGGCGCTCAGATGGGTCAATTGCAAGAAGAGTTTCAATTAGTGGCAGTGATGCTGGAGGGAAATCTTTAAATGTCTCTGCTATGCACCGCTTGTACGGTTGTTGAGGCTTAAATATGGTAGCATGTGGAAGTTTTGACTTTTTCCAATATTCTTCAGAAGGTGATCCACATAACTTGAAAATTTTATGCAATTGTTCCACCTAAACGAATAAAACAGAAGCGTCAAGCGATACTTATGCCTTTCTAAAGTGGTTAAGCAAAAGAAGACAGGATAAAAGGGGTCATAAAAAACCTTAAGAGGAGTTTTCTTCTACTTCCTGGACAACAGGGAAGCATGATAATTGAAGTTCGTGTGCTTTTAACAGATTGTTGTATTAGCTATGAGTCTATGACACCTTACTCGGGATAGCAAATAGAAAAAAGAAATGACAACTGAAAATAAAACTATTACAAGCTCCACATAACATAAAGTTAAGAGTGTTACCTCCGTCCGCCCAGGCATGATTGGTTTACCAGCCAATAGTTCAGCTAGAATGCAACCTGCACTCCACAGGTCTACACCTACACCATAATCAGTGGCCCCTAAAAGGAGCTCTGGAGGTCTATACCATAATGTAACCACTCGACTAGTCATAGGCTGCTTGTGATTAGGATCAAAGAATGAAGCCAAACCAAAATCTGCAATCTTAAGCATCCCTTCATTATCAAGAAGGAGATTCGACCCTTTGATATCCCGATGCAACACACCTTTTGTGTGACAGTGTTCAAGCCCTGACAACAGTTGATTCATATAACACTTAACCTGCCAATATCAAATACAAAGAGAAAAGAACATTTATGAACAATCTTTCTCAAATTCCCTAGAAATCCAAATTCAAAATAACAAGAAAAGTAACGCATTGGAACAAACCTGAGGCTCCGTAAATTTAATCGATGGGCTTGCAGCTAAACCAGCAAGATCATGCTCCATATATTCAAATACAAGATACAAACTACACGACATCCTTGAAGTCACTAAACCTTCTAACTTTATAACATTAGGATGATCCAATCTTCTCAATATAAGTATCTCTCTAGCCATAAATTTTACACTCTCAGGTTCTAAATTATCAAACCTAACTTTCTTTAATGCTACAATCTTTCCGGTCAAGGTATCTCTTGCTTTGTATACATTACTATACGTTCCTTGTCCAATCTAGAAACACACCCAACAAAACAATCCAAATCAGAAAACATCAGGGGTACTTTATCAAATCAACACACGAAAGCAAGAAAGAAACATCTGAGAAAGAAGACAATACCTTACAGAGCTTCTCAAAACTATCGGCTCGTCGAGGAGTCCATCCTTTAATAGCTTCACCAGCAACAGCTGATAACCAAGCTGGCCATCCACCAACAAGTTGCCCACTACCATAAACATTTTTGGGAAGAGTACTACTAAGTTTACTATTACTAGTATTTGCCTTAGACGATTTTTTCTTTTCTGTCTTGGGTGGTGGTTTTGGTTGTTGTTTCTCTTCTTCTACCAATTTCTCACCATTCTCAACTTCAACTTTCTCAGTAATAATCTCAGATGAGACTACTTCTTGTTTCACCTCCAAATCAACTCTTGTTGATGATGGCAAAGTTTCCTCCTTTGTAAATAGACAACCCATTTCTCAAATATATCTCTAGGTAACTTCATTTCTCATTACAAACCACCACTGCCCAACCGATCATTGAAACAACACATAAAAATCAAACCTTTTATATCTTATTTCAAGATCAACCAATAAACCCTAATCTATCTACAAAAAGAATAAAGAAAAAAAACTGATTTAGGAAAAAACTCTAACTTTTGTTTTGGGTGGGGGGGGGTCTGACTAGATAGAAGAAAATAAGTGATTTGGAATTCCCGCAATTAGTGGGGAAAAGGGGTTTTCTTCTTTTTCTTTTAAATGATCAAATGATTAAAGAAGATCCACCAATTAAAGTTACAGTAAAAATCAAAACAAAGAGAGATGATCTTACTTGACGGAACAAACCAACTTTGTTTTCTTGCTTTTTTGGAGTCACCCAGTTGGAGTTGGAGTTGGAGTTGGAGTTGGACTGTGAAGGAGAGTGAGTGAGCAGTGAAGCTTGTTGAGCTGAACTTAACCTAGAAAAGAAGATTTTGTACTTTGTGTGAGGTCAAACTTACCATAACATGTTTTGTTTACCTTCTTCTAAGAGTAGGTTATAGTCACCTGAGTATTTTTTTCTACCACTGAGCCAGTACACATGAGCCTGCCCCGCACCAAAATTGGACTCAAACTTTTGCTTAAATATCACCAACCAAACCTTGCTTATTATAACCTTTGTTTTCTCGTTTTTGATTAATTGCTTATAAGTAATGGAAGGTCGATCAATGGACAATTTTATATGGACATTATCATATTCCCTCCGTCCCGCTATTAATTGACCTACTTTAAAATTGATTTTGTTTAATAAACACAAAATTGGTTAAAAAGACCAAAATCAACAATTCCTGGGTGAAACAGACTTGTACATTTTGATATTGTTTATACGGACATGAATCAAAAAAATATTGTTCAATTATCCATTTTGGATATTCCACCCAGAAAAATAAAGATAAAAAAGTATCTTTTACCTAAAATACCATCAACCCTTTAAACTAAGTTGTTTATCAGCAAACAAATTTTGATACATCAAACATCAAACAAGACACCGATCTGGGAGCTCAATCATGGTGATGAACGATTATGGAATCAAAGTTTAAAATAGTCCACTATCAAAATCATCTCATATCTTCAAATCGGTAAGTTTTAAGTTTCAATTTCACCAAGCATTGTAGATGATTATGATTCATTGATCCAATTTTGATTTTGGTTTTGGTCTAATTGTAAGAGGAAGAAACAAACTTGTAACGCGTTTCTCTTTGATTCATCATGATTTGAAGTTTCATCAGCTATTGGATGGTGAGATTTTTTTTTTAATTTTGGGGTTTAGTTGGTGATGCTGAATTTGGTTCGAGTTTGGATTGATATTTGATCGAAATAGAAGTCGACAGTGATGAGAATATTTGGTTCTCGGTGTGAGCCTGAAATTGGGTACTGCTGGAACACTCCATGGATTGATGCCTGATGTTGATTCGTTTCATAGCCATGAGACATTAAAAGTTCAATTTATATATTGTTGCAGCAAAATGCTTGGACCGATAGTAGGCAATGTAACAATTTTTGTGGTCAGTTCAGGAAGGAACAACAGTGAGATGGTCGGAGTAGAAATTGCAGTTGGTGGTTATGCGAATATGTTAAGGGAGAAGTGGATTAATTGTGAGGACGAAACTGGGGTTTGCTGTATTAATTGGGTTCAGTTTGAATTGGCTGGAACAATTGATTGAGCAAATAGGTTGAGGTGCAGGTGATGATTGAACGTGAACTGAAAATAAGTTTTGAATGTTGTTTTTATTACACAATGGAATAAAACTTATTTGGCAATAAGCCGTTGCTCATCTTCTATACTAATTTACTAAATACACTGGAATATCAAAGATTTGGGTATGTACCGTCGAATATTAGTGATCTTAAACAAAATGCAAGCCATATTTTAATTTAACACACCTTTAACTACACAAACTGTGACTTTGTGGAGTTTTAAGTTGCACCTGCAACTTGGTCCAGAAGGAGGATAAATCATTCCCTTTGGATTGGCTGCTTTAATCACAGAATCAGTGCAACAATGACAGTGCCATTTATCGGGACACTTATAATCTGCAACGGCAGCAGCGAGTGCAACAGGTTCAACATCCATCCTCACTCAGTTGAACAGTTAAGATGATAAAAATAAGTTTATCTTAATGACTTTTGTTGGTTGTTTAATTGTAGATTCCTTTCAATTTTTATGGTAAAAACTTGAACGAATTCAGGTATCACAAAAAATAGACTTAGATGAAACTGGTTTCATCCTGCATATTCTGAAGAAAAAAAAATAGACTTTTGGCCAGGGTGAAACTGGTTTCATCCTGCATATTCTGAAAGAAAAAAACATATCCATCCTACACAAACTCACAAAAACGTTTTTTTCCAGGATGAAACCAGTTTCATCATGTATATTCTGGCAAAAAAATACATGCATATTCTGAGACAAGATCATTGAAATTATTGACAACTCAAAGTATAGGCTAGTTTAGGTAAAAATATTTCATATTTAATTGACTTGCAATTAAGTTACATGCGTTCATAGACGAATCCTGATTCATAAATCGATTCAAAGAAAGTTTGACAAACAAAAAACATTCTTGGTTCTTACTTCAACAACCACGTTCACGTCATGCCTGTTATTAGTTCTTACTTCAGCACTCTTCTTGTTATTGCTTCCTGCAACAATTTAAACCGAAACCAGTTACATCCTATTTTAAAAATAGATGAAAATCAGTTACATTTTATTTTAAAGATAGATGAAAATCAGTTTCTGCAGGTATCGTCTTTCTCAATTAGTCCCATTGGTGTTGTATAGATTATCCGATAAATTTTTTTTGGCTTGTTAGCAGTAAGCCCATCAACTACAACACATATACTAACGTAATCCTATAATCATTTGTGTACTACTACAAAAACAGTTCAAATCTAACAAAAGAAGTTATTCATTCAGCGAATGCGAGTGATTTGATGCTCCATCTATATTCTCTCATGTATTGCCTAAATAGGTATCTCTAAAACATCTACTGACCCAAACTAATACATATAATCATACATATAAGGTTTACAGAATTAAACACATACAAGCATTTAACAGTAACATTCATTCTTGATTACAACAATTAAAATCATAGTTCATTCATAATGACTATTGATCATAAATTCAACCCGAATGAAACTAGTTTCATCCTAGTATAAACATGGATAAAGCATGTACACCATAGATTAGCCCTCATATTTATCTTAGTTTAAAACTAGATGAAACTGGTTTCATCCTTGTATAAACATTGATGAAACAATATACACGACAGATGAAAACAAACAACAACCAAATTCAAAACAGGGTGAAACCAGATTCATACTAGTTAAAAATTGTTGAGAACAAATTCAAGTATATTCATAGTAGTTAAACATGTACACTGCAAATTTCACCTGAATGAAACCGGGTTTCATCATAGTTTCCTGCTGAAACTAAATACACTGCAGATAAAATCTGGATGAAACCGGTTTTCATCATAGTTTAAACCTGCTGAAAAATATAAACTGCAGATTAATCCTGTATTAAACTGGTTACATCCTAATTTAAACCTGCTAAAACTGCAGATAAACTTGGATGAAAGCAGTTTCATCCTATTTTAACCAAGCAACTAATGAGACAACAATATTCCCTGTATAGCTTACCGCATATAAACTCACTCTAACTACACCTGGATAAATCCAATTTCTTCCTAGTTTGATTGGGTTAGACAGAAAACCAATTTCATAATTTCATAGCATAAATATGACAATTTTATAAACCAGGATGGATGATTTCAGTTTCATCCTAGTTTAAATGGGTTGAGAGAATCAATTTCACATATATATGAATATTTTTGTAAACCCGGATGGATGATTCAGGTATCATCCTAGTTTAATTGGGTTAGAGAGAACGAATTTCGTATGCAAATGAACACAATTTCATGATTATAAAATAGTTTTCAAAAAAAAAAACCTAAATTAATAGATAGAAAAAAATAATTACCCACTTGGTGTTGGTGATTAAGAGAAGACAGACTCAAGTGTTTGGTGGAGGTGGTAACAAAATCTTATGATCGAAATCATGATGATGGTGATTAAAGAAAATGAAATTGATGAGGGTTTTGATTTTCCACGGTGATGATGGTGTCGATGGTGGTGGTGGTGGTTAAATATGGATGGATGGAAGAGGGAGTTTGATTTTTCAGGGTGATGATATTGGCAGTGATGATGGTGAAGATGGAGAAGAAGAAGAAGAAGAAGAAGAAGAAGAAGAAGAAGAAGAAGAAG
>JAJJMB010014022.1:13511595-13614499 GCA_023531105.1 Papaver atlanticum
TATCTCAATCACTCTATTTCACCCTAGCATTGGTAACAACTTGAATCGTGAGCCCCACCTAATCACTTAGAGAAACATATTTTTAAAAGAAAATAAAATAAAAATAGAAATGAAAAAGACTCAACGAGATATGGCGAAACTATTATGTTATTTCTAACACCTGAGCTCTGTGCTTTTATGAATAGACTCTTTTAGATGTTTCCATCTAATCAGATTGGTTCCTCAACTCTAAACCAAAATGCTTCCATCCACTTAGATTGGTTAGTGCACTCCTTAATAGGCATAAATTTCTAGACTCTGGAGTTTAAAATGCAACTAAAAAGTTTCTCCCATACCCCCAAACTTAAATCTAACATTGTCCTCAATGTTCTAAAGATAAAATTAAAAGCATGAACAAGGAGAAACTGTTACCATTTGAAGAAAAAGAGTTAAGGAAAGATATTACCGTGTTTCATGAACCATGGGTTACCTCCCAAGAAGTGCTAAGTTTAAAGTCTTCAGCCAGACTAAGAAAGGATTAGTCACCTCGAATCGTATAACAGTAGTCGGAATAACTGTGGGTCTTCAAAACCAAATAGAGCTGACCAAAGGAAACTGTAATAAACCAACAAAATGAACAAGACTAGCATGCTCTTACCTAGTTTCCTGATTAAGAAATTTATATCTAATTGTGGTTCAGGTTCAGGTTCTATGAAAGGGTCTAAATAAAATATTTTCATTGGATGCATTTCTTCATAGGTGGGATCCAACTTATTAGGTCCTAGAGTCTGTAGAAACTCAAATAAGAACTTAAAAGCACATAATAATAACCTAAATAATTGAGGATCCTCTAAGTCAATCAGGTTTGACTTACATAATTGACCACAGTGAGAGTAATGGTCATTCTTAAGCAAATGTGTCGATTTTAATTTCCTAAAGCATTTAGGTTTAGTCTCACAACTTAATATTCGACACATTTGGAATATAAACGTTCCCACAGTTGGAAGAAAACTATTTGGTGGGAAAACAAAGTCAATCTGGGTATCATAGCCTGGGAAAACCACATCAACCAGAGGATGGGTTTCTAACTTCTGAGCTTCTTTCTGGACATCATTAGGTTCGGGAAAACGAGTATGAAGGTAATCTTGTAAAATGGTCGAGGCACAGATATCAAGTCCCAAGTGAGGGATCTTTGTAAGAGCTAAAGGTAAGGCACATGGAGAATGATAATCACCCCCAAACTTAGAGTTTTGGGTGTCTCTGGATAGACTAGCTATAATTTCCCTAATTTCTAGATCATCAGAATCCTGAAAATAGTCAATTGTTTCTTCTAGGTTATACTCAGGTGATGTATCCTCACTCAAATTTAAAAGCTCTACGAGTTCATCTTCTTTGTCTAAGACTATTGTTTCTAAGTCGCTAGACTCTAAAACAGCATTTTCAGAATAAACCCATTCCTCTAAACCACTATCGGCTTCGTAATCAAAAGGAAAAACTACATCGTCTAAACCGGGGATATCTCTAGACAAATCCTCGTCCTTTTGAATAGGTGAATAATTATTAAAATTATTTGGATTTGAACTAGAAATAACATTATCATTATAAAGCTCAATTGGAGTAACAAATTCCTGATCACTATGCCTACATATTTCATATTCTTCATCAATACTATCCTCGTCATAATCATCATTGTAATAACATGGAAATGGTTGAACCTCGTCTAAACTAGTGTTTCCAATGCTAACCTCGTCATCTTAATCAAGCTCATTCAAAACTAGTGTTTCCAATGCTAACAAAAGTCCAGTTCATTCAAAACCAATTTCCATAATCAAGCTCCTTCCACATCCGACCAGTAATTAAACTCCATCTTCTTTCTATCCATATAGCCACCACCACCGACTGTAACCATCTCAGCCACTTTCTTTCCCAGCTAAAATATGACCTAACCCTTCAAGTAAGACTAACATTTCCATTGATCTTGTCATGTACATAACACCAATAATTATCTTGTCAATATCTAAAATCACACTTTATCCGATTACTAGACCACATTAATAAACCCCCATAACCGATTCAAATCAGACACATACAGTCTATCTCAAAACCATCTTCATTCAGGTGACCACAATCTCATATTCAAATCATCCAACAAACAGTATCCATCTCCCAACTCTGGCTAACATACAGAACATTCTCCACCTTCGCTGATGAGCTATGAATTAACCAAACAGCACATTTCAAATTGTCCAAAATCAGCCACAATTTTCATCCATATCATTTATGTCTAGCAACGCCAATTCCAGTCCAAACAAAGAACTCGCATTAATCATCAACCACAAACACCATTATAATATTTTGATCCTTGCCATTAATACCCATCGATAAGCTTCTTTTATCGTTTAACCTAGAATTTGAATCAAATTAAAAGTAACGGTAATAACTTCAAGACCTACATGCTGAATCACCATTCATTTTAGACAAAACCCACATATCCATTGCATTGTTGTTATAGAAAACTCGAGAATCACTATTGCCTTACTGATTTCATCCATGAAAAGTTCGTGCCCTTGAAATCAATTCATTTTGTTGTTGTACAGACTACCTTTGTAGCACTAAGAGCTGGATTCCATCTTTATCTATATCTGCGGATCTGTGTTACCACCATTATGAGAACTGCAGCCACTTAATTATTTTATAAAACTACCAATCGATTCAACCGCTTCCAACCATCTCCATTCAATCCTTATTAACTCCAATCCCCATCTATTTGCTTCTCTCATCAGTTGAATCAGACTTTTGATCTCACATCATAAAGAAGAAGAAGAATTGAACACTTCTTGAGA
This sequence comes from Papaver atlanticum, assembly GCA_023531105.1. NCBI lineage: Eukaryota > Viridiplantae > Streptophyta > Magnoliopsida > Ranunculales > Papaveraceae > Papaver > Papaver atlanticum. The sequence continues at coordinate 13,514,418 of JAJJMB010014022.1, forward strand.
CTTTTTCTTCTACTAAGAAATGAATACCACCTAAATGGAATAATAAGAGATAAAATTTCCATATGGTTTGTTGGAGGACTACCACATCACACTTTATTTTCCTCGGCCTCTTCACAGTTTGGAGAAAAAAATTCTTTGTGTCATTGATTTAATAATGTTCTGCCATGGGATCCATGGTGGTGCTAACAACATAAGTTGTTGACTGCCAGCCCATTATTAACACAACTCTATCATTCTTTGGTACCGTGAACTGCAGTACTGGTGGTTTTAGTCTCAAACGCCACTTTAGCTTCCATTTTACCGTTTATCCTTCCGGTGATTGGATTCGCTTGTATTTTCTAGAAAAACTCTAAAATAATATTATTAGTAAAATAACAAGTTTTAGCTAGTGTAGTTATGGGTATAATTGTTTCGCACTTACGTGCTTATCAAATTCTCCTACGCTTGCATTTTGCTAGTTCTCGAGCAAAACAAAATCAAAATACTCAAAAACGAAATGAAATCCTCCTCTAATCACTTTCGCATTAATAACGGTTGCACTTAGCATGTGCAACAAGCCTTTGAACTCATAGTTATAGTCTCGTGAGTCGTGATGTTTTATAAGAGGTGTACCCACAAAACCTTTAGTCCAAACTATATTTACTTGTAAAGAATCTAGGAACGACTCTAAACAATCCCTATCGTTGGTAACTTATTCTTAGGCTATGGGAGGAGTTTTCCTGTATGAATCCAATTGATGAACACAAATTTGCGATCATCGTACTAAAATTCATACGTAAGAACTCAAACCCCATCTTCATTCAGGTAACCATAATCCGATATTCAAATCAGCCAACAAACAGTATCCATCTCCCAACTCCGGCTGACATATGGACCATTCTCCACCTTCTTTGCCGCGCTATGAATTAACCAAACACCATTGTTCAAATTTTCCTAAATCAGACTCAATTTCTATCCACCTCGTTCATGGCTAGCAACACCAATTTCATTTGAAATAAAGAACTCACAAAAATCACAAACTACAAACACCATTGTTCCTTTCTGATCCTTTCCATTAATACCGGTTGATGGTGGTTTTCAGTTTAGGGCTAAAATCGTGAAACCCTGTATTTTAATACGTTGTCATCCTGCAGAGGAACAAAAGCCATTTGAAAGTGATGAGTGCATAAACCTTTTCACTTACATATGTATTGAGAAATTCAACATATTTACGAAATTTATCCAGAATGGTGCGTGAAGCAACAATCCCAGATATTCTGTAAATTTTAACCTATTGCATTATTCACTAATGCATGACCTGCTTGGGATTTTCCTATGCTATGTTCCCAGCCGAACTCTCAATATTGGCATGACATGACGATTAATGTTCACTCGCAGCGGAGTAGCATGAATCTCCCGAAGTGTCAGTATTGAGACCTGCATGAAAACACTCATATAGGCTACACCACCCTCTGACAAAGAGATCGACGTGTTGACACAGTTTTAATTAAAAGTTAGCACGATCGATGCATTTAAATTCCGTAAGGAAAACCTAGACTGTCCATGTCAGTCTTAAAAAGATCACGGCCATACGATTTGGCCATGCAATTCAACAAGCCTAGCCTACTCCTAGCGGAACTAGGCGATCATCATGATAAACACCAGCGGGACCATTAACATCCCGACCGGTCGAAATTCCTTTAGCTCATCCGCTACACCCTTGAACGCTCGCAAAAACATCGGTGATCGCGTTGTTTTAAAAAGAGCTCAAACGAGCTAAAACCGACAAAAACGGTCTCAAAAACATCACGACCGCCCAACTTAGCTATCCTAGTTGGATGGCTTAGATTTTCCTTCGAACGATCAAAGAAGTGATGGCATGTTCACCGGCGATCCAGTTACACCCATGGTCGATCGACTTTCCCATGGCAAACCAATAGTGTATAGAATCGCTCGCCCAAAGTAGGGGGAACACGCTGCTTTAGAAACCATAAATTGCGTTTGCGGCAACGAGATACTGTCGCAGATCGATCAAAATCGTCCATCTTTGCCGGCCAAAGTGAGTGGCTTACATTCAATTTCAGGCGGCCCAAAAGATGTCAGCGCGCTCACTGGCGACCCGCCTTTGCATAAGGCCCATCGGCCTGATCAAATTAGCTCCCAGCGCTTTCAATCGATCAGCCAAAATAGGGTTGGCCGCACGGCTCCTAAACCCTAAATTACATCAACAGAAATATGCAACTACCGCAAATCATCTCATCCATCCAACTTCGCTAGCCTAGTCGAATGGTGTAGATTTGTTTCAGACGTCCAACAAGGTAACGATGTGATCATCGGCCACCCCTCTTCCACAGTGAGCGATCGACCAAGTGGTGGCTCACCCATAGGGTTCCCAAACGATCGCCCAAAGGTGGCCAGTCATGCTACTTTTTTAAGACGTTCAATTCGCGATTAATTTGAACGAGCTCTAAAAAAACGATGTTTCCTGCACATCGGTTATTTTCAGCTGCTTGATCAAAAGCGATGCTTTATATACATCGATTATAAGCAATGTTTTATAAATATTGATTTCACAAATAATTTAATTATTTGACCTAAAGCACTATGTGCTGCTTTTAGCAGCGAGTCTCACGACTTGACCCATTTACTCGAGACATCAAACATGTCACAAACTAGGGGATGCTCACTGGGGTATTGGTCTGGCGGTTTACAGCGTGAGGCGTGCAACGCGCCCATTACGAGAAAGTGTCAGGAAAGGATGGACGGTTAACAATAATGAGAGTAGTGGGTGAAAGTGTGACCAGTTTTCCCTCGTAATGGAAACATTGTGATCACCACTTTTACACAACCCCACTCCTCGACTGCTAAATCACCTCCACTTCCTTCGAGATCAGGGCATGCTCGAACACGACTTGTATAAGTAGGATTTCAACCTATTTCAAAAGAACAGAAGTGTTATCAACACAAGTATCCAGAAAACACCAAGAACTGATAGCTTACATTCTGCAAGCCAGATCCATATTCTGATACAAGTCATAAAACAACCATACCTTCATAATTCAACATTTTGATCTCAAACACCTTCTTCGCTTCCCTCCCTAAGATCAACCCTTCTCCTTCACTTTGTGACCGAATTGAATCTGGAACGACCATTTCTTGGTTTAGGACAGAGTCTTACAGATTGATCTCTCGAATCTAAAAGTACTCCCATGCAGTGCATTTGTTTAGGGTTTGAATTCGTTTCTCATCAACACACCCAAATTTACCAAAAACAGCAGAATCAGTTTTTACCCCAAAACAACTGGCGACCACAGAGGGAGATTAATCTCTCTGTTGCAAGATCAATTTTAAAATTCATTTCAATTTTCTCAAATTCAAGATGGTAGATCTTAGGTCTGGGTCAGTTACCAATCCTGATGCTGCGGGCGCTGATAACACTCCTGGTGCCAATACCCCTACCATTAACACCAATGTACCGCCTGCCAGCACAGTCAACACATCGCATGGTGTTACATCCTCTAGCACCCAACACCGGTAACGCTGGAAGCATCCCCTCTTGCGTGACGCCTCCTATTACCAGAGCCAGAGCCGCTGATACTCATAATATCTCTTCGAGCATGACACCTCTAATTGTCACCAAGGATGCCACCATATCTTCATCGGGACGAGAGACCGGAGAAGCCAGAGGAAGCCAACCCCTTATCACTATTGTCGATTTGATAGAAAGACAAGAAGTTCTTGTTAAGGCTCAGACGGACATGGCTATAACTCAGAAAGAGGTACTCACTTTTCTCAAGACGCTAACGGAGCGACTACCACAAGAGACGCGTCAACCCATGGAGACAATAAGGAGTACTTTTAACACTCCTGACGCAAGCTCTTCAACAGGGCGTGCCTTCATAGATGAGGAAGTTCTTGTTGCTCCTGAACACTCACGGGAAAGGAATCAACCGTCCAACTTCATCACACGTGAGGATCTGGAGCGTCTCCTCCAAAATCGAGGCGTACATGCACCAGCACCAACCTCCGTATCATCCTGATGTGCAAAGAGTTCCTCTCCCGAGAGGACACTCCTCTCCTCAGTTTTCCCTCTATGATGGCACTGGTAACGCTCGTGAGCACATTTTTCGTTTTCTGTAATCCTTGGGAGAACACGAATACAATCATGTCCTCCGCCTGAAATAATTTTCAAAGTCGCTTACCAGAAGAGCGTATATCTGGTACAACAACATAGCACCAAACAACATATCCAACTGGTGCGAGATGGTCACTTCTTTCTACAAGAAGTATTTCTTCGTGTCTGAGAAAATCACTTTCTCAGACTTAGGAAGAATGTTTCAACGAAACAATGAACATCCAAATGATTATGTCAAGAGATTCAGAATTCAAGCATTGGATTTTCACGACCCAAATGTGACCAAACAACAGTTGGTGGAGTCATGCATTAATGGTATGGTTCCCATCTATAGCGCTTTGCTGGAAAACCTACGTTTCCAGACGTTCTCTGAGCTCCATGAAGCTGCTAAGCGGTCGGCTACAACCGCACCAGCGCTGTTAGAAAGAACCAGACCGGCCAGGGGTGAAGATGCATGCGAAACTCGAGGAAATAGGCGCCTCATCAACAAGCAATATAACACTGGTCCTTCTGTAAGCGTAGTAGGTGAAGGAGGGAGAGGGAAAGCTCCAGCAGCGGAACAACAACCCAAGCGTGCAACACCAGCGCAGACAACTCCATCCCGGAAAGCTACGGCTAAGACGCCTGTGCAACAACAAGAAACTGGAGATGCTGCTCCAGATTTCCCATTTCCAATGGATGAAGTCATTGAACTCCTGGAAGCATGGATTCAAGATGACGCCATCAAGCTACCTCCTCTCCGACGTCCGCCAACCGAAGAAGAGATGGCAAATCCCAAATATTGTCGTTACCATAGGTTTGTCAACCACCCAACCAGTGACTGCAACAAATTGAAGCGCATTTTCAAAGAGAAGGTGGATACAGGAGAACTTCAATTAGGAAATGAAGGAGTTCACATGGACCCTCTTCCTGTCAGGAGCTGCATGATTTCTGGGGACTCCGTCCACAAAACTGTGCAGTCTATGATGGAGCATTTATGTGAAATTTTGTATTTCTCCAAGGCGCAGCGTCAAGACATGTTTGGAGCCCTCAACCGTGTCGTATCAGGCGAGCGTCTGTTTCCAGTCAAGGAAGTCGCTCCCAAACCCCAATCTTTCCTGGGAAGCGCGACTAATAGATGCAACATGGGACTCCTAACCACCGCTCACTTAAAGGATGTCGAGTTTGACAGCACACTGATTGATGCAGCATCTGATTTCAATATTGTTGCTTTCAAGACTCTGAGAGCTGCAAAGATTTCAAAGTAGGAAGCTTTTCACTACCCAACCATAATCAAAAATTCAGAAGGAGAAGCCAGAGATGCCTACGGGTACATTAATCTTGAAATCAAGGTGGGAGATACTCTAACACACGCTAAATTTCATATAGTTAAAGAGTACCCGAATTACGATATGGTCCTGGGGCACTCATGGATACACGACAACAAGGCGAAGCTAGGAGTATGTCCTTTGCCAGTGTCTATACCTGAAAGGATTTCCAACAAGCCATCCAACCCTGAAGATTATTTATTGCTGTATCGACAGCTCGACAACGTGACACAACTTCCTGGAGAGATCCCGACGGCGTTCCTCCACAGATTCCGAGCACAAGTAAGTCTTATCAAACAAACTTTTCTGCAACCAATCACTTCTCCTCCCATCAAAACTTGGGGACTCGATCCGATTATCAACCCAGTCATTACTAGGAGATGTGAATGGGATGGTGGTCCTTTCAAGTATTTTATCAAGAGTTTAGAAGCTGTCACGGTTAGAGATAAGGAATCTGGGAAAGTAATGACGCAACGCCCCAATCCATTCCAAGTTGAAGATATGGTGGTAAGAGTTCCATCTCAGCCTGCTTCGTCCGATTCCACAGAAGGGAAAGACGAGCCGTACCTAGTGGCATAAATTATTTTGGGAGGTTATTGCAAGCTCATCAATAATGACAAGCTAGAAGGCGTAGTAATACACGCCCGCTGGCTCAAACCCTTCAATACCTAAGATGTCGCGCCGCCCTCTCCTCCAAGTTTCCTTTTAGTGTTTCCTTTAGAAATTTCCCTTTCATGCAATATTTGTTATTCCTCCAAAATGATTGCACTGCTTGCATTCATAATTAGGGTTTCAATTTATCAGTTAATCAAAGCATCATTTCTTTTAAAATTCTTACTCCTGAATCATCTCAAGGCAAAGTCTCAAGTAAACCTAAACCCTCATAAAATCATTACCCATTGATTCAAAACCCAAAAATAAAACACGAGAGAGGCGCCTCGTATCTTTCAAAAACACCAAAGAAGGGAATACATGAAGAAAAATAAGGGTAAAGCGACCAAAGGAAATCGTCAAGCAGACAGTACACGGTTTTGGGAAAGCGTCTTGAAGTGCAGCCTGCTTCAACAAAGAAACGGCCTCTTAATCATCGTGTGCTTAGATCTAGGGCAGAAGTTTCGCCACCAATAATTCTTCGGATTTTGAAAAATCCCTTTACGGAACCAAGAAGTAGTAAGATAGCGCGTGGTACTCCTGGATTGTAACCACTTCTTCAGGCGTGTTCAATCACGTCACACGAGCTATTAATTGGAGGAAGAGCCTCCACACCTAACAAATACGACTCTTGGATTTCTTGTTCACGGAAGCACAACATGTGATATACAAGGGTGATACCAAATGGGAATTGCAGGTTCGTGTCCGAATCCTTAATTTTCACCATTACATCCCCTACTTCAAGCTATTGTTATTAGGGTTACACGTAATAAACATCATCATGGAAGCGGTATCCAGTCACATGAAAGGAAAATACATCATCACTTATGTGTTTCGCCTTCCCATCGGCTCCATCACCTTGATAGGATGGGAAGAACTCATTTGCGTAATCAAGGCACTAGTCGTGGCATGCTGGGAACGAGTATGAGGCTCTAATGTAACTCTATTGAAGGATGTGGCGACTAAAATTCCAAGATGTTACGAGACATTTTCCGAAGATTTGGATTTCTCAAGATTTCATTCATTCACTCAATTGGAAACATGAGGTAATTAAAGCAACATGAATGAAAGATTATTATCCGATGAATCCTTGGCTCCAGTCACATAAACGAAAAACCACTGAAATATCGAAAACATCTGCAAGCTAAGCTGCGAAAAGATATTTGTTTACGAAAGAAATGATAAAGTGGGAAATCTAGTTATCGGCGTTAACACATGGATCAATGGCGCCTTCACCGGAATCTTCATTGGAAGCTGCTTCAACATCCTTTTCACAGGGGGTCCCCACATCTTTTCCAGAAGCTTCCTCGACTTCCCTTTCAGACGCCGCTTCAACACCTGTCTCAGCAGCTGCTTCAATATATCTTCCAGGAGATGCTTCAACATCTTCCTTGGAAGCTGCTTCAACATCTTATCCAGATGCCGCTTCCATGTTCTCCCCAGCAGCCACTTCAGCGTTCCCTCCAGCAGTCGCTTCGATATCCTCTACAGAAGCTACTTCGACCTCTTCCACGGAAGCTGCACAGACATCCTTTTTAGAAACTGCCCCAACAGTCTTTTGAGGATGCTCCGGTTCGCCAACATCAGAGTCGAGAATTATGATCCCGTTATGAATAGGGTAATCATACTTATTTTCACCCGGAGATTGCTTATGCTCAACCCTCCAACGCTTCAATCGAGCCGCGAATCTCTCAGCCCTGGCACTCGGGGGATGAGACGCTTCATCACGTTGAGATGCTTCATCACGTCTCCACTTCTCCTCCATATTAACTAAAGCCAGAAAAGCTTGAACACGCTCTCGAACGACGCATAAGTGCACAAGAGACATACCCTGTATAGCACGACCAGCTTTGCGAAACGGGGGAATCTATTTTGGCCATCACCTCCTCGAATGCGTTAGCCCTGGGTTTGTTGACTTCAAATCTCTTCTGTGGAGAAGTTGAAGAATAATCATCACCAGCAGTTCCCATCATATACTGCAAAGAGGCGTTATGAATGTATCAACAACTTACGTGATATATTAAAAAAAATCAAATCAAATCACGTGCGAACATGACGCAATACCTGGAATGAAGAAGAAAGCAACTCTAAGATGATTGGTGTAGAGAGAAAGACTCAAGCGTTTCCTTTATATTCCACAAACCAGCAGGATCCCGGGAAGAAAATGAGTCTCTACCTGCCGTGAATAAAGGCTTCAGATGCGGGATAACAATCAAATAGATACTTATCTACCTGAAGATAACTAACGTATGCTGAAAAGAAACGTATCTTGCTCAAGAACCGAGCCAGCCTCTATCCTGGTATTGTACGTCGAACTTCTCTTGTGAATTTCTTCGTCTGTCACCATCTAGTGCTTACCCCGCAATAGCGTCACTATTACGTGCTAAGCAGGGGACTTAATGTTGATGGTGGTTTTCGGTTTAGGGCTAAAATCATGAAACCCTGTATTTTAATACGTTGTCATCCTGCAAAGGAACAAAAGCCATTTGAAAGTGATGAGTGCATAAACCTTTTCACTTACATATGTATTGAGAAATTCAACATATTTACGAAATTTATCCAGAATGGTGCGTGAAGCAACAATCCCAGATATTCTGTAAATTTTAACATATTGCATTATTCACTATGACCTGCCTGGTATTATCCTATGCTATGTTCCCAGCCGAACTCTCAATATTGTCATGACACGACGATTAATGTTCACTCGCAGCGGAGTAGCATGAATCTCCCGAAGTGTAAAATTGAGACATGCATGAAAACACTAACATATGTTACACCACCCTCTGACAAAGAGATCGACGTGTTGACACACTTTTAATTAAAAGTTAGCACGATCGACGCATTTAAATTCCGTAAGGAAAACCTAGACTGTCCATGTCAGTCTTAAAAAGATCACTGCCACACGATTTGGCCATGCAATTCAACAAGCCTAGCCTACTCCTAGCGGACCTAGGCGATCATCATGATAAACACCGGCGGGACCATTAACATCCTGACCGGTCAAAATTCCTTTAGCTAATCCGCTACACCCTGGAACGCTCGCCAAAACATGGGTGATCGCGTTGTTTTAAAAAGAGCTCAAACGAGCTCAAACGAGCTAAAATCGACAAAAACAGTCTCAAAAACATCACGGCCGCCCAACTTAGTCTAGTTGGACGGCTTAGATTTTCCTTCGAACGATAAAAGAAGTGCTGGCGTGTTCACCGGCGACCCAGCTACACCCATGGTTGGTTGACTTGCCAACGACAAACCAAGAGTGTATAGAATCGCTCGCCCAAAGTAGGGTGAACACGCTGCTTTAGAAACCCTAAGTTGCGTTTGCGGCAACGAGATACTGTCACAGATCGATCAAAATCGCCCATCTTTGCCGGCCAAAGTGAGTGGCTTACATTCAATTTCAGGCGGCCCAAAAGATGTCAACTCGCTCAAGGGCGAACCGCCTTTACATAAGGCCGATCAGCCTGCTCAAATTAGCGCCCAGCGCTTTCAATCAATCAGCCAAAATAGGGTTGGCTGCACGGCTCCTAAACCCTAAATTACATCAACGGCAATATGCAACTGCCGCAAATCATCTCATCCATCCAACTTCGCTAGCCTAGTCGATTGGTGTGGATTTTTTTTCATACGTCCAACAAGGTAACGCTGTGATCATCGGACACCCCTCTTCCACAGGGAGCGATCGACCAAGTGGTAGCTCACCCATAGGGTTCCCAAACGATCGCCCAAAGGTGGCCGGTCATGCTACTTTTTTAAGACGTTCAATTCGCGATTAATTTTAACGAGCTCTAAAACAACGATGTTTCCTGCACATCGGTTATTTTCAGCTGCTTGTTCAAAAGCGATGCTTTATATACATCGATTATAAGCAATGTTTTATAAATATTGATTTCACAAATAATTTTATTATTTGACCTAAAAGCACTATGTGCTGCTTTTAGCGGCGAGTCTCACGACTTGACCCATTTACTCGAGACATCAAACATGTCACAAACTAGGGGATGCTCACTGGGGTATTGGTCTGGCGGTTTACAGCGTGAGGCGTGCAACGCGCCCATTACGAGAAAGTGTCAGGAAAGGATGGACGGTTAACAGTAATGAGAGTAGTGGGTGAAAGTGTGACCAGTTTTCCCTCGTAATGGAAATATTGTGATCACCACTTTTACACAACCCCACTTCTCCACTGCTAAATCACCTCCACTTCCTACGAGATCAGGTCGTGCTCGAACACGACTTGTATAAGTAGGATTTTAACCTATTTCAAAAGAACAGAACTGTTATCAACACAAGTATCCAGAAAACACCAAGAACTGATAGCTTACATTCTGCAAGCCAGATCCATATTCTGATACAAGTCATAAAACAACCATACCTTCATAATTCAACATTTTGATCTCAAACACCTTTTTCGCTTCCCTCCCTAAGATCAACCCTTCTCCTTCACTTTGTGACCGAATTGAATCTGGAACGGCCATTTCTTGGTTTAGGCCAGAGTCTTACAGATTGATCTCTCGAATCTAAAAGTACTCCCATGCAGTGCATTTGTTTAGGGTTTGAATTCGTTTCTCATCAACACACCCAAATTTACCTGAAACAGCAGAATCAGTTTTTACCCCAAAACAATACCCATCGATAAGCTCCCTTCATCGTATAACCGAGAAATAAAATCTAACAAAAAATAACGGCAGCAGCTTCAACCCTACATACTGAATCACCATTCATTTAGACGAAACCCACATATCTGTTACATTGTTGCTGTATAGAACTCGAGAATCGCTATTGCCTTGCTGATTTCAGCCATGAACGGTTCGCATCAACCCTTGAAATCAATCCATTTTGATGTTGTATAGACTAACTTTGTAGCACTAAGAGGTAAATTCCATCTTCATTTACATCTATCGATCTATGTTACCACCACAGTGAGAACTACAACCATGTAATTCTTCTCTAGAACTACCAATCCATTCAACCGCTTCCAACCATCTTCATTCAATCCCTATTAACTGCAAAATCCATCTATTTGTTTCTCTCATCAGGTGAATCTCTTGATCTCACGGTTTGGTTGTACTTTGATGAAGTTTGGATGCCCGGAAGTCCTCTTGGTTACTTGTAACACTAATCCTAAAAACAAATTTTAAGCAAATTTCTATGGACCTAATGAAGCTCCGGGAACCGACTAATTTGAGGTTCTAAAGTCCTTGTCCAGATTCCGTTAATTAGAACGCTTATTGTAACCCCGACTTGGATGCCCATGTAAAAGTCTTTCATCTGGGTTGGAAGATGTACCTAATGATCTGAAGGCTATGGTCACATAAAAAAAATCTTTGTGTCCATATAATAATCCTCCCTAGAAAAAAAGTGGTGTAGCCATATGTTAATCAAGTGTCATGTTTTTAAAAATGTGTCCATTTGTTAACATGTACATGTCTAAAAAACCATATACTATGGACACATAAACAAAAGGCGGCTAAATAAATCTTTTTTCATCACAGTTTAATAGGTGTGTCTATCCCCAACCTCCACATTTGACACATACATAATTGCTTAATGTGGCCATATACGCATCTACGGCTACATGTGATGGGATTAGACTGAATACCATGACCAAACGATGCTCTATGGATATAGTTGATGGGTTTAGGATTAAACCCATGACCAAATGGTACACTATGGCTATAGGGTAACACAAAACTTGGTTATAGTAATACTGATGACCAGTAACCACGCAAATAACCCGAAACGTGGCTAGGCTGTAAACCAAAAAGCGTGACCTATGTGAAGGTTTGTACTAGTGTAATGAAAGAACCAATCATGCAGAAAGGAATTTAACAAAACTACTGGTGGCAAACATAAGGGAGAAAAGAGCCAAACAGAGGCAGCAAAAGGGCAAAGCACTAAAGCATACATAATAGATTCATTACAAGATAAACATCTAGGACATAATCAATGGTCATTCTAGATTGTAGAACAATTCTACTAGGTAAGGAAGGCGCTTCTAGCATCTCTCCAGATAAATATATATGGATACAATGAGATACTCAAATTTTCCAAATGCACTTACAAATAATATTGCATGAGGAAGGATGACCTATGAGACCCCAAGTAGGAAGATTTAGAACTAAATTTTCCATTCTTTGAAAGCTCACAATCCCTCCTGTCAGGAGCGCATCGCTAGGTTAAGGGAATGTTGACAATGTTCTCTATAGAAACGTTATCAAAATGAGTGTTTAGCTTGGAAAAATTCTAGGATCAAATGAGTGTTTGGCTTGGCATATCCCAGAGTTGGGATCCAATTGTCACACCAGGGATCAATGAACTGACCATTTCCCACAATCCAGGTTATGAAGGGTTTAATAAGTTCCTTGATAGTATGAAGGCATCCCCATGTCCAAAAACATGCAGAAAGGCATTTGGCATTCAAGAAATCAGTGTTGGGGAAACACCTAGCCTTGAAAATGGTACTTAAAAGAGAATCAGGATTTCCACCAGTTTCCAGGCATTTTTAGGCTAACATGGCAAGATTGTTTAATACAGCTTTCCAGAAACACAAACCACCCTTACTCTTAGAGGAGCAGCGAGTATCTCAACTAAGCAAATACAAATTTCTATCTTTAAATATTAATTTCACCCCACCAGAATTTACATAGTGAGAGTCAATTAGCCTATAAAGAGCTTTTGGGATAAGGAAAGTAGTCATCTGATAAATGGGGGTAACTTGGCCAACATGCTTAAAAAGGGATGTTTTAGTTGTTTGAGACAGCAGTTTATGATACCTAGAAGTAATTATAGCGTCCACTGCAAAATTATCACATGGGCTTGGACTTTGGATTTCTGAAAAGTAATAGGGGTACCCAAGTACTTATCTCCTAGATCAAGTGTATGAACATTCTGGATAGAAGACATCTAATTCATTAATTGGGGTGGTATTTCTTTATTAAGAGAATATCCAATTTTTCAAAATATTAATTTCCTGACCAGAAGTTAAATAGTACTTGTGAAGATACTCTTTGATAGTTTGAAAGTCCTGGACAGTAGCAGTAGCCTTAAAAAAAAACCAAGAAATCATCAGCAAACAACAAGTGAGTAATGTTAGAGCATTGCTCGGTCGAACTCGCAAGCGTTGCTATCTCAAGCTTATTTGTATAGTTTAGTTGCCAAAACTATAAGTCTTGATTTCTAGTCTACTTATAGGTAAGTCTTGGATTAGGATAGTAAGTGTAGTTGAGCTCTAGACTCCACGGCGTTCATTGAATGAAGACGAAGAACTACTCAAGGGAACTTGTAGAACTTCATCAACAAAAGGTATGTGGAGACTTGAACTTATATATCACTCAAAAGCTTATCTATTCTATCTCCTATTTTGAGACAAAAGTCGTATTGCTATGTAACTTCAATTATACACATTTGCTATTTCGAGCCGAGTTTATCTCGCTTATTTATTTCTCGAAATATTTGTTGGTAAGCTTTCGCTTTATCCAAGTTCATCTTTACTCGTGACGAAAGTCATATTGATTATTTCAATAACCTGAAAATTGCTTTGATGAAGATAGTTTGTGGATAACAACTATTTTAACATCCTCTAAGAAAGTTTCAATGATTGAAATGAGAGTTTAGAACAAGTAACCATGTTTGGATATAAACATAGTGTGTTCTCACATTTGTGTAAAAGTCCAAAACCGGGAACCTAAAGTATGCGTACCCGTACGCGTACTGGCGGTTGTTGGAAATCCAGGTAAGTATGCGTCCCCGTACGCATACTGGCGGAAGTTTCACGTCCGTGAATTTCTGCCGGAGTTTGAAGTAAAAAACAAACTCAATCCAGGTACTTAAGTATGCGTACCCGTTTGCATACTTAAGGAGGTTACTTTCTAAAATCGGTTTGTTCATGAACTAAAACATTTATATAATATAAGGAATGTAATCGTTGCAAACCGTGGATATAATGTTCATGAATTGATTCGAGTGAATAAAATTCGATTGTGTCTTGTACACTTCTATGAGATCTAAGAAATTGAACAACTCTCTAACTAGTTCATTTGAGTCATTTGAACTAATTATGGTAAAGATGAATAAGGTTGATATGAAAGTGCTCATATGGCTAACCATTGGTTAACTATTGTTGAACCGACTAGGTGTACACGTTTAGGTACGGTTACCCAAACCTAAATGAAGGTGCATTTCATTTGTGTATAACAAGCTAAGTTCGATCTAACGGTTGAAAGATATTAGCTTGAATCTAATCAGGTTTTCATCTAACGGTGAATATTGAATGCTTTGTTACCAAGGTAACTTAGATTGCAAACCCTGATTTGAAATCTATATAAAGGAGAACTCTAGCAACTGGGAAACCTAATCCCCACACCTTCTGTGTGATACTAGTTGTATAAGCTAGAGTCGATTCTCCTTTAACCTTAGGTTTTTCACGAAACCCTGTAGGTCAACGACTTAAAGACTTCATTGGGATTATGAAGCCAGACCCAACTATTTTTTCTGTAGTTGCGTGATCTGATCTTGCTGTTTTCTATCATGATTGAGTATAATCGTAAGATTGGCTTGAGATTTAAGATTGAAAAGTAGTCACAAACACCTTCGTCTCATCGTTTGTGATTCCACAATATCTTGTTTTGTTAATCGATTAAGATTATTGTGAGGTGATTGATAATACTAGGCTGTTCTTCGGGAATAAAAGTCTAGGTTATCAATTGGTTCATGTTCACCTTGATTTATCAAAAGACAGAACAAAACTCGTAGGTATTTCTGTGGGAGACAGATTTATCTATTCCAATAGACTTTTCTGTGTGAGACAGATTTGTTTATCAAGTCTTCGACTTTGGGTCGTAGCAACTCTTAGTTGTGGGTGAGATCAGCTAAGGGAATCAAGTGCGTAGTATCCTGCTGAGATCAGAGACGTAAGGAGCGCAACTGTACCTTGAATCAGTGTGAGATTGATTAGGATTCAACTACAGTCTAGACCAAAGTTAGCTTTGTAGTAAGCTAGTGTCTGTAGCGGCTTAATACAGTGTGGTGTTCAAATATCGACTAGGTCCCGGGGGTTTTCTGCATTTGCGGTTTCCTCGTTAACAAAACTTTTGGTGTCTGTGTTATTTCTTTTCCGCATTATATTTTGTTATATAATTGAAATATCACAGGTTGTGCGTTGAATCGATCAATTGGGAAATCCAACCTTTAGTTGTTGATTGAAATTGATTGATCCTTGAACATTGGTCTTTGGTACCGTTCAAGTTATTTCTCTTATATTCAATCGGGCTCGCAAATTCCTATTTTTATAATTGCGGATTGAATCGAGAAATTGAGATATAACTCTTTAGTATACTTTTCTTAAGATTGAGTCTAACTGTTTAGTTGATTCTCTTGAAAGTATATTGGAGTTAGTCCATAAAGATTTCTAAGCGAAATATTGGGTGAGGTTGTTGTACCCCCACTTTTTCAAGTAATATGTGAAGCATTTCTACAAACCTTGAAAGCATTATTCAATTACAAGATATATGTACTTATTGAGAAAACGCTTTGTGAATTGGCCTGATAAAAAGAGACAAGATTGTGCACACCTTAGGCTTTAGGAAAAGATAATTGTTTTAGATTGTTTTGTCTTTCTCTTTTTAGTCTTGTTGTGCTTTGCAAGTTTGGAATTTCTTCATCTTTCATATCTAAATTGATATTGGAAGGGACTTCTCTGTTTTGTCAATAAAAAGGGTTATTCTCGTCAATTCTACCCTCTTTAGGGTTGAGAGTTGTGCGTGCATGAACTTGTGTGTTTAAAAGGTTCCGTCACCCTACATTCATTTTTCCTTCTCTGAAAAACTTTTTTTTATCACAAGATTGCTTGTTGAGTCTTATTTATGAATTCCTCCCACAATCTCATACGTGTATGGAGAATCCAAGCATTATGTCTTCTAATGGAAAAGATGTTAATATGATTGTTAAGCCATCAATCATGAAGGAAAAAGATAAATCTCCTATTCCTCCAACTTTGAAAAGGAAAAGAAGGAATGTGAGGAAGCCAAGAGTTGTTCCTTCAAATTCTCAGAAGTTTTTTGGTGTTCTTGAAGAGTTGAAGGAAACAAGGAAGGAGATTCAGGAAATAAAGGCTATTGTTTTTAGGACTCTCGAAATTCAGAAGGCCCTGGTTCGACATCAGTCTAAAAGGTTTGTTGAAATTAACTCCTTTCTTCATGAACCTTATGTTCCTATGGTTGTTGACGACAAGGAGTTCGGGGACGATAAAGAATTTTTTAGAGGTCTTAATGTCTAGGAAACTTCTTATGAGAATTTTATTCTTGTGTTTTTAAGAAGGATAACTAGGGTTTGGAATATCCATTATTGTGAGTACACATAGCTTTGCCAACGATTTTCATCTTGCAATGTTTTTAGATTATTTGTTTAAATTCTAAAGTTTATTTGGAAGATGATTTTTGCAGTATTAATCTTTATGGTTTTATATATTGCAAAGTGTTATGGGATATATTGTTTACGTCCGTGAACCTTAACTGTCCCATACTTGTTGAAAAGTTAACTCTATTATATGTCGATATGAATGTATTGATAAAAGATAGAATGAACTTTGACTACAAAAGTTAAGCCTTTTATGTCATTATGCAAATATTGATAGAAGAAAGGATGAACTTTTGTTTACGAAGATTAAGCCTGTTATATGTCATTGTGCAAATAGTGATGAAAAATAGAATGAATCTTTGATTATTCCGCAATATTGGTCTTTCCCTGATCCACATCTTTGTGTATATACTGTGTTGCTCCATAAGTTCTCTTATGTTAAGCATGACCAATTGAATTGATCATTTTCCTTGTGGTTAATTCAATTGAGAATTTCGGATACAAATTTATGTTTCATGTGATTTGAAAATGTCCAAAGAAATCCTTATTTTCTTGTAAAAGAAAGGTCGCTCTTGTTGTTCTTTCGGGAATGACATTTTATGGGGGGGGGGGGGGGGCCGGGGGGGAGTTCTTAATTGGACTTGTGCTTAATTGCCAAATCTTTGTGGGGAGTGCGGCTGTGGAATATTATAAGGGTTATCTTGTATCTTTATAAACGCCTTGATGAATGCATTTAGTTTCGGCTATATGATTGCATCTAAACAAGTTGATATGTCGTTCTCTTTTGGTCATGAAGTATCTCTATGAAAATTTCATGAGGATCCCACTAATTTTCGTACCTTTGCCAATTTATATTGACAAAAAGGGGGAGAATTAATGTGTAGTTCACACTACAAATACATATGGTTTACAGATCATTATGTAAGGGGGAGTGGTTTTCATTATGAGATGAAGTATTGACTAAGGGGGAGTGATACATATCACCATGGTATTGTTGTCAAAGTTGTGATACAATTGGACTTTGATGCTGTATAATTATATTGTGACACTGTATAACAATGATTGAAAGCAACTTTTTTCTCATTGTTATAGCTACGGATCTTCAACAACGATGATTCTGCATTGAACACATTTGGAATCATTGGAGTACTTGGGAGTGACGAAGATTCCGAGTAATATTGAAGAACCAAGGAGATCAAGCATTTGGATGAGAAGCTACAAAGTTTATTTATTTTGTAATCCATATGTATTGATAGTTTTGTCACTAAAATTGACAAAGGGGGAGATTGTTAGAGCACTACTCGGTCGAACTCGCAAGTGTTGCTATCTCAAGCTTGTTTGTCAATGTTAGTGATCAAAACTATAAGTCTTGATTTCTAGTCTACTTATAGTGATGTCTCGGACTAGGATATATTGTGTAGTTGAGCATTAACTTCACGGCGTTCATCAATTGAAGACGAAGAACTACTAAGGCAAGCTTGTGGAACTTTATCAACAAAAGGTATGTGAAGATTGAAACTCATCTATCACTTGGTGTTAGAGCATAGCTCGGTTGAACCCACCAAGCGTTGGTATGTCAAGTTTGGTTGTCATATTTTAGTGAATAAAAACTCATTTAAAGAGTCGCTTGATTATTTACCAGAGTCAACTTCGTATAGGTTAGCTAGAAAGTTACTAGGATATGAGACTTACAAGTATTACATGAAGACTTGAAGAATATGAAGAAGTAAAGAGCTACAACGAAGACATCATCCTTCCACTTGAGGTTAGTAATATTTGACTTGAACTGTTTCATTCCTAACATATCTTTCAAGTCGTGCATATTGAAAACATAACTGCGAAGCTGTGAATGATTATACTCTAGTTAGACATAGTGTTAAGGAATTACAATACAAAGTATAACGTCTATCTTTTGAACTTCATATATAAGACATCGACATAATCGTATGAATGCTATTGTGATTATGTATGGGTATGGGGTGAAGATTTCGTCCTAGGAAACAATGTTTTACATTCGTTTAAAGGAAGTACATTCATAAACTTGTTTTGTGAATCGAAAGGGAAATCGCTAGGCTTATTGGTATTGTTATTCATTGCAAATATTTGGATTACAAATATGTGTGTTTAGTATAACCGCTCATAACTTGTTTATGTATCTTGGTAAAACTATTCACAATGCCTGACTTTTGTATTGGTATGACTTTTATTAGTGAAACCGATCTTAAGTAATCATCTGAGATGGTATGATCGATTTATTGTAATTGGTATGACCAACTCTAGACATTGAGGAACCGATCCTAGTAAGAGGTCAAACCGATCACAAGAGGGAATCGATCCTTGTAAGAGGTACAACAAGTTTTTAGTAATTGGGGAACCGATCCTATGACTTGTGCAACCGAATACAAGTTTATACCATAAATATGTGGTAACCGATCCTAGTACCTAGTCAACCAACTTTTGGTAACTAGCGTGACTAATCTTAGTACCCACATGGAGGTAGAACCGAAACTTATTTTGGTAGAACCGTGAAACCCATGATTGGTTATTTGATAGGATAATCAATCACATAGTTCTTGGAAGTCAGATGAACCAATTCTAAACTTGTTTTGAAGTGTGGCAAATCGGTTCCAAGATTGTAAATATGAAAAAAGGATTTACAAAGTAAAGATGTCGACATACTTTGAACATGTGCAGTAACTCTTATCTTTTATTGTTCAAAGATATTCCTTAATAGCTAAAGGAGAATCCCGGATCGAAATAAATTGAGAATCTTTTAATTAAGGTTTTTAGTTTTTATATGCTTTTAATTTCCAGCAATTAAATGCATATCTTTAGAAAATAAAAAATAGTAATGTGCATTTACTAATTGGAGATTTTCTACTGAGATTTCAGTCAATATTTGGACAGAGCATTTCCAGGAATTATGAAAACCTATTTGAACTTTATTGCATATCTTTGAGAATATTCGGTTTTGGAAATTCCTTGGTTTCCAAACTTCCTTGGTCTATAAATATTGAAGTTTGCATTTCAAGCAAACTAATCCTCATAGCTAGCAAAACTACCTAGTTGTGTTGTTACTGGTGGAGCCGTCTATTCGGAGAGGAAAGTACCCTAATTAGGCGAAATCTCTTACGACCGCTCGTTTTAAATACTTCTTTGGGATTGGGAAGCTCTATGAGTACCGTTGGTGGGAAACTAGATAATTGCGGTTTATTATTAGTTTTCTATTGATTTGATTGACTAACGGTTGTTGAACTTTGATTGCACCTAGTTTGTTTATGCTTGAGAATCTTCTCTTCTGATATAAGATTCACTCAAACTAGATCGAAGTTTCGACGGGGATCTTTAGAACTGTTTGTAGATCTAAAGATGTCTTGTGATAATCCATTGTTAACAAACTTCGTTCTGTATGTGATTGATCACAAGAGATTCAAGTTGTTTGTGTGCAGGTGTTTATTTAAGATCTAAGAAGATTTGAAGACAAAGAAGATTTCTTATTTGAGTTCATAATCTTTGGTTACACAAAACTTGATCGGCTGGGGATCCAACTATAATTGGTTTATTTTTGTGATATTCTTGATTGATTAGTTAAGTAGATCGGCATCAATACAATTCTTTGTGATTCAAAGTATTGATTGCATAATCTAGACAATTACTTTGGTAGTTGTTTAATAGATAGATCTAAGAACCTGACAAAGGAGTTTATTGGGATAAACGGAAGAGCCTTTTGTCAAACTCATATCACGTTGTTTGAAAAGAGTTATTACCGAACAGATTTGTTGTTTACTATTTGGAATACGAACTAAAGGAATTGTTCCAAGTGCGTGACTTATTACAAGTTAGAGGCGCAGGGATACTAAGGGAACTAGGTGAACTATAGGTTTAGTTGCTTGGTCTCAACTATACGAAGTTGGTTTAGATTTTGTAATATCGGCTTAATTCTGAGAGTATTCAATTCTGGACTAGGTCCCGGGGTTTTTATGCATTTGCGGTTTCCTCGTTAACAAAATCTTGCTGTGTCTTTTACTTTTCTATTTCCGCAATTATAATTGTTTTATTATAATTAGAAGTAAAATACACAAACGTTAATTCCTATTTACTTGATAGCAATCCTATTGTGTTTGGTTAAGTCCAAACCTATTATCAAGTAAACATACTTTGTTGTTGTATTGTCTCGATCTTGTATCCATAGTTAATCACGCAAGTTATCTTGTTGTCGTATTGTCTCTATCTCGTATCCATAGACGATCACACGAAGTATGAACCGATTAGTTGTATTGTCTCGACTCAGTCCATAGACAATCACTTTCAGAGAAAGGACTTATAGGTGGATTTTTTTTAGATTGAGGTATATTTGGGTACCCTCGTCTTTTCACTTGGAAAGTCTATTTCTAATCTATCTCATATATTGAGATAAAAGTCGTATTACGATAGTTTTTGATTATACACATTTGAGATTTCGAGCTGAGTTTAACTCGCTTACATATTTCTCGAAATATGTGTTGGTAAGCTTCTGCTTTAACCAAGTTCATCTTATATTCTTGACGAAAGTCAAAATATGATCATGTGAAAATCGTCGAGCAACATCTTACATGGTTTGTGTGATACAATCATTTGATGTAGACTTGGAATGTTTCGTTATGATTATTTCAATAACTAGAAAATTACTTTGATGATAATAGTGTGTGAAAACGGCTATTGTCATCCTCTAAGAATGTTTCAATGATTGAAATAAGAGTTTAAAACTCTTAACCAACATTGGATTATAAACATGTTGTGCACTCTTGCATATGTGTGATCCATGTCCGGGAACCATAGTATGCATACCCGTATGCGTACCTGTTGGTTTGAGAAGTCCGGGAACCTAAGTACGCGTACCCGTACGCATACTGGCGTAAGGTTTATGACCGAAAATTTCTGCTGGGTTTGGAGGTATGCGTACCCGTTTGCATACTGGCGAAAACCAAACTTGGTCCGGCTACTTTAAGTATGCGTACCCGTTTGCATACTTGAATGGTTAAAGTTCTAAAATCGATTATAACATGAACAAATACATTTATATAATAAGGAATGCATTCTTTGCAAACCGTGGCTATAATGTTCATGAATTGATTCGAGTGAATCAAACCGATTTTGCTTCAATTGTGTTCTTGTATACTTCTATGAGAATATAACAATTGAGCAACTCTTTAACTAGTTTCATTTGAGTCATTTGAACTAGTTATGGTTAAGATGAATAAGTTTGATATGAGAGTGTTCATATAGCTAACTTCGGTTAACTACTGTTGAGCCAACATGGTGTACACGTTTAGGTACGGTTACATAAACCTAAATGAGGGTACATTTCATTTGTGTATAACAAGCTAAGTTCAATCTAACCGTTGAAAGATATTATCTTGGGTTTAATCAGGTTTTCATCTAACGGTGAATATTGAATGCTTTGTTACCAAGGTAACTTAGATTGCAAACCCTGATTTGAAAACTATATAAAGGAGAACTCTAGCAACTGGGAAACCTAATCCCCACACCTCTTGTGTGATACTAGTTGTGACTAGAGTCGATTCTCCTTTAACCTTAGTTTTTCACGAAACACTGTAGGTTAACGACTTGAAGACTTCATTGGGATTGTGAAGCCAGACCAAACTATTTTCTATATAGTTGCGTGTTCTGATCTTGCCATGTTCTATCATATTGAGTACCATCTTCTTTAAGATTTTCTCGAGATTGATTCTCCGATAGGCAAGATAAAAAGTAGTCACAAACATCTTCGTCTCATCGTTTGTGATTCCACAATATCTTATTTCATTACCATACGATTAAGATTATTGTGAGGTGATTGATAATACTAGGCTTTTCTTCGGGAATATAAGTCCGGTTTATCAATTGGTTCCTGTGCACCTTGATTTATCAAAAGACAGAACAAAAATCATAGGATGACCGTCACCCCAAGCATTGGAGATGCTCTTAATCTTCCTTCACAAATATTTGCGAAACTCGTGCCATGGGATGATAAATCTCCAACTACTCTGCCACCTTATTCTTCGTGTACACATAATAACCAAATGCCTTTTGTAGTGGTCAAAGAGCACTACCACCACACATGTTATGTTAAAAAAGAAATTGAAAATTTCCTTTCCCACCAAAATTCTAATGCCATGTAAAGTGATTTCTTTTTGTGATACCAGATCCATGTGAGCTAGCACTCCTTAGTTCTTTGACCCCATTAATATAGATGACCGAAATCATTATTGCCGGTATGCCAAATTCTCGGACCAAAACCCATCCTGCTAGCCCTTTGTTTGCACCAAAACTATTTTTTTTATTGTGCCTATAAAAACATAAAAAATGATAAAATTAGTACAACAATAAGGACTAACGATATATAAAATTATGACTAGATTCGACACAAAATTGTGTCTATCCCTAGTGAAAAATCTCGAAATATGATATAGCGATTAAATGTTAAAAGGTCCTTAACAATATTGGTTTTATGAATTAATTTTTGGATCAATTGAAAATTGTCCATGCAAATGATTATATCACTTGGGAATGTTTCAAACATCATAAGAGATAAATATGAACCTACTGAAATTTCTACTCAGGTTAGGTTGACAAACCAGTTTGCAAACCATAGATATCTGGGATATAAAAATACAGGAAGGTTGGCGAACCAGTTCAGTAAGGAACAGTTCACGAACTCGGTTGGCGAACCGTGGTGAACTGAATTACAAGTTGTATAAATAGGCTAGCAGTTGGCGAACCCGGTCACGAACTGTGGTCAACTGAGTTTGGTAGTTTATTAGGGTTAGCGAACTCGGTTCACGAACCGTAGCACCCTGACTCATAAACAAGCCGTACGGTTGGCAAACTGTTGTACCAACTCTTAAACACTTCTAAGACTTCATTGATTACTTAAACACTTATGTGTTTGTATCATGATTAATTTCTCAGGTGTTTAAATGAACATCAAATAACTTTCAGTTCTTTGTCTAACTTGCCAAACTGAACAGTCATTACACACGGTTCCGTAACCGAATATATGTGTATAGTCATCTTCGATTGTAGTTTTAAGACTTAAATTGTTTGCTTGATTCTCATGTTATATTAACTTGAATTCTAAGCTAACCCTGGTCTTTGAAAGTTATTAATAGAGCATCTCTGTCAACTGGGAAATTCAATCCCCGACACTTTGTGTCCTAGTTGATTCTAGAGTCGTCCTCTTTTGAAATTTTAGGTCTACGACTAAAAGACTTTGCTTGGGGATTTATGAAGCCAGGTCCGACTATCTTTACCTTGATAATTCGTGAATCCTGATCTTGTTTTTATATTATCGAGGTTCTTGTAATCTCTTTCAGGAAAGATAAATAGTAATCACAAAGTTCTCTTCGTCTCAGATTTTGTGATTCCTCAATATAGATATCTAAGGAATGATCTTAGTTGATCTTTCGACGATTTTTCTTGAGAGGTGGTTAAGAATCTAGGTTGCTCTTCGGGAGTCGTAAGTTCCGGATTTGTGAGATTTGCTAGCTTTGTCTGTTTCAAACATATTTCCACACCTTGATCTTTGATCTTAACGGAAATCAAATAGGCTTATATGTTAGAGGAAGATTGGTATCAAAAGTCTTCACTTTGGCTGAAACAACTCTTAGGCTGTAAAGGACGTCAGCTAAGGGAATCAAGTGCGTAGAACCTTGCGAGATTCAAGAGACCTAAGGAGCGCGACTGTAACTGAATCACTTGGAGGGTGGATTCGGTCTCAACTACATTCCAGTCCAAAGTCTGATAGTAGGCTAGTGTTTGTAGAGGCTTATTACAGTATGGTGTTCAATATGGACGAGGTCCCGAGGTTTTTCTGCTATTGCGGTTTCCTCGTTAACAAAATTTCTGGTGTCTTATGTTTTTCTTTTTTCGCATTATATTGTTTATATTTATAATTGGATTTACACAAGTTTGTACGTGTTCAATCTAAGTAGATACGTCCGCTTAATTTTAATCGATCACGAGTCTAGTTTCTTGTAGAATTCGTATCTTGACATGTAGATAACAAGTTTAATCACTTGGCAGAATCCCGATTGAATTATTTGGATACAATTAGATTGATCTTGGATATTGATTTTTTAGATCGTCCAAGTACTCTGCTTAACAATCAGGTTCACGGACCTTGCGTCTCCATATATACTGATTGAGTAGAGGTTGAGATATTAAGTCTATATACATATTGTCAAGGATCATTAAGTTGGTCTACTTGTATTAAGTTTTGTCTATGTATTTGGTATCCCCTGCGTTTTTAATTCCAAACTTTCAAGAAGTCGATTTTCATTTATTGCAAAAATAATAATACCAAAACCTATTAAAGATTGAAATCTATTAACATTCAATTCGATGTCATACAAGATATTACAACTTTGAAATTAAGATAAATTACATTTTAAAATAGAATTTTAAGCGCAAACATCAACTTTAAGCATCTAAAAATCATTATCTAGGCTCCACATTGATCAACTCCTTTTTCATGCATTGAATTCGGAATGTTGGTCATAATACGACGTGAATTGTGACACTCAGTAGGTAACGAAGCAACAAAACATTTTTCAACTATTTCAATAAAACAATCATGATTTTTAAGGTAACATGCATAGCTCACATCATGTCATCCATATTGGAACAACAATACAATCAAAAATCAAATTTCAACTACTCGCCCTAGGGAGTCCCACATGGGTTTAGGGATTACTGCCCATGGACGACATCTCGAAATCATACACATACATTGGATATCATCAATCACACCAAAATCATGAATCAATAATTTTGAAAATATTTATCAAAATACTTTTAAGAGTTCGTGTTGCGCCTACCTCAAATCGCAATCCAAAGCAATATAAATAATGGATGCTGATCCAGAGAATCGAAGCTAGCTCAGATGAATATAAAATACTATCTTCAACTCACAAAAATGAATAGTATGATAAGTTTAACCATCTCTCTCTATCACAGTAGGTATCACATGAATGAAATTGTGAAACTAGTAAAATCGTTTTCTACCTTGATAGACTTTCGTAAATCTTGGTAAAACCTCCTTTCACGTGAGGAAAAGAAGTCTAAGGATTTTCACTTTTATGAGTTTAGTCTTAGCTTATTTATAAAGTCAATACTTACTAATTTAATTATATGCCAATTGTCATACTATTGATAATAACTAGTTGTGCGCCCATGCGTTGCATGATACCAATTTGGTTGTCGCAAATTGTTCGACTCAGGTTAGTTTATTTCTCTTCTTTTGAGATTATACCCCATATTACTGGTTATCACCACAAATATCTTGTGGCATATATTATCAACAACTCTACTAATCATGTGGCTCTTATCATCATTAAATGTGTGTATAATGTGGTGGAGAATAAATTATGGTAAGTTAATATTCATTTTAAAGCTCAAGCTTCATAGAGAAAAGGATATTATATTTTGGATGCATAACAGGTAAAACTACCAATTGTTGTAGAATTGGCGAAGTTTCAAATGGCTGGGAGTTTCTAAGTTGAGCTACACGTATTAATCAGGAAAAGATATTAAAATTTTGTATTTAGGGATATTGATCTCAGTTTAAAGCGAACTACTAAAATTAATTATAAGAAACTATAAATTTCATTTTCTTGTGATACTAGAAAGTAGAGATAAGGAAACACAGAGTACAGGGGAAGAAGAGAGAGAGATTTCTTATTAATGTGTGTGTAGAATACAATTTTTAAGCCTCTATTTATATAGATAGAAGACTTGGTGTCCAAGATATGTAAACCATAAACTTAGACATGAAGGGCATCTTAGTAAATAAATAATAGTTTATAACACTCCCCCTGATGACCACTGTGGCTAAGTCAATACAAATATATCCGGAAAACTCAAAAGAGAAAAACCTGAAATTGTAAACGCATGTAAAAACTTAAAACAATGTTGGACATACATATGTTGTCTTGTTAAAACCTTGACAAGGAAAAAGAGTGCAACGGGATAAGTCCAGTAAATGCACCTTTGATGATGACGCTTCCCCTGATGAGTACTTCAGTTAAATCTCGGCTTGCAAATCTTTAAGTCGCGACTTCCCAATTCGATGAACGAATTTCTTGAATGCAGAAGATTATTGTTCTTTTGAGGAGAAAATTGCTACTTGATGAAGTCTTTTTTTGTGTTATTCTTCCAATAGTAGTTTTCTCGAGTCTCCATGCTTCTCTAAATACACTGACGACTTGTGTCTTGGGTTGCTAGATTATCATAGATGATTTGCATAAATAGTTAATGTAGTTTCTTCAACAAAGTGCCAAGATATAGATACATTAGTGTAAATGAACAAAACTGTATTTACTAACACACTGTATAGGGTTCATAAGGACATCCAAATTTCTAGGAAATGGTTATGTTGATTTGGTCTAACAAAATGACTTAGTTAATAGTGGGAATCCACTAAATAACCAAAACCCATACAACTCCCCCTTGGATGACCACCATGTTGAATTAAATTGCCTCACTAAAACCTTGACAGTAAAACCCGATGGGGAAAAAATTTGGACGAAGGAAAAAGAGCACAAATATCAACATTTTAAAACAAAATTGAATATCAACAAGATGCTGCCTTATTAAAATCTTGTTAGGAAAACCACTAGGAAAAAACCTGAAACGAAGGAAAAAGAGTACAACTTTTGACGTAAATATGGATGCGAACCCAACTATATGATTTTTTCAAAAGACAAGCATCAAAATAATAACTCTAGTCTATCTCAAAGACGAGTTTAAGCTAGCATAATTTTAACTGCAGATTTAAGAAAGAAAGAAGAAAAAAAATAGAATTTATGCTTCTAAAGCGTGGATTTTGTGTTTTTAAGGACTTCTCAAGAAACCTATAAAGTTGATATCATCAACTAACTAATCCGGAATTTCGGTTCGGCACCAAATTTCTAAAAACACATAAAGGATAGTTAAACCTGACATAATCGAGTCAAGTGGCTGCCAGAATATAATTTGAATCCTCCAAAGAATACAAATTTGAATATGTTCTCCGAGCAAATCTCATGTGTGAATGCAATACGAGTCTTTCAAGACTATCACACAATATGCATCATATTGGGAGAATGATGTATTATTGAACCAATCCTCGAGTTTGAATGTATAACCCTCAATCGCTCTTAAAACGACTTATTTATCTTAATACGCAATATGACTACACCAACCTTTAAGTAATAGGTTTGGAAATTTTAAAGTGTGAAGTATAGGATCCAAAATCGCGTTAATCGAGAAATTCGAATAATCCAATCTATTATATGCCAACCAATCACATTTGTCGATATTCCTATGCAGAGGTCGGGGTTCATAACCACCATCATTTATTATTTCAAAACCTAATATAAATGAATATTCAACACTTTATTGCTTACTACGATCCCACATAATTCTCAAATGTATGCATACTTTGAAAAATTCAAAATTTACTGGTACCAGTGCGTGTCAGCGTTATAATCTCTTATTATTCAAACAAGAAGACATGAATTTGAGAATGTGAACCATATTATGATAAACTCTGTTAAAGCTATTTGTAGCCTATATAAAAATGCCTATTTAATAGGTTTGACAATTTTTTTCACGCCTATTTAATGGCATCTTTTTTTCTTCGATTTGATCATGATGGGAGAGATATGATACAACTTTTAAGTTAATTAATGCCAACTTCTAGTAGCATAGAGTCTCCCCCTGATTCTGGCGGAAATATTATCATCTCATACATGAAAACAAGTTTCGTGGAGTATTATCCGATTAAATCGAAGACATATGCTCTAAATAATTTCTTGATTTTAAAAACACCAGTTGGACTGTAGATAATGACTTTAAAAGCCTTTTTTTATTATTTTTCTTAAATCCTTCAATAAAAATAAATTTGTAGACTTCTTGATATACAAATTTAACTGAACCATGGGTTTTATTGGTTATAGCAAAAAGCATATAAAATATGCAACCAAATCTCCAATGACCTTTAAGGCCGACGAGGTATCCATTCACCTAAGAATGAAATTATGGACACTTTATTTCATCAAAATAAATTAATTTTAAGATTAATAAAGTCATTTGATCGTTGTCGTATACGTCAAAAATAAATTACTTTCTCACTACTCAAAATATATAATATAGCAAGGGCAAGAAAGGATCGTTCCCTCATAGAGGACTTGGATTGTCAATTTGTTTCGATTTCTTATATAGAACAATGGGGGGGATTTTCTTTTTTTATGTAAACTAAAAGTAAAACAAGGAAAATAAACAAGCAAATAAAAAATATGTGAAAGTATTGGTCAAGGATTTCATTTTCATTCACTAACATGTTCTTGTCTTAATAACTAGAATTGATATTTAATCTCCCATTATCAAAAGCCATATGATACCTTGATTGCAAGAATATCCCGTTAATTTCCTCTTGTCATCAACAAACATATTAAAAGATGCGAGTATGAATTCTATCTAAGAGAACAACCTAACGTGGAAAGCGCACTAATCAAGTTTAATTCCCTAAATGCATTAAGTTCTGTGAAATCGGGCCAATCAAAGCAATCGAACGTGTAAAAGCACTAATCCGATTTAACAA
Source organism: Papaver atlanticum (assembly GCA_023531105.1). Taxonomy (NCBI): domain Eukaryota; kingdom Viridiplantae; phylum Streptophyta; class Magnoliopsida; order Ranunculales; family Papaveraceae; genus Papaver; species Papaver atlanticum. The sequence continues at coordinate 13,543,462 of JAJJMB010014022.1, forward strand.
AGGTTATGACTCACTTGTGACTAGTAGGATGTATCACTACAAGCAATTTTTACAATTATGCTACTTGCAATCAGAAATTTATCACTTTTGCATATAATAAACTCTAATCTAGCAATAAAGATGAAAGAAAACTCAATCGATTTAGACTCGACCAAACAAGCATTCAAATCATATAACAATATTAATAGTGAATCATAAACGATAATATTAAGACAAAACTAATTCATCAATCTAAGAAACATGTTATGTGAAATCAACTTAATCATTAACCAATAATAAAACTCTAGCTCATGTTCATGGAGTTCATATCAAGAAGAAAAATAAAGGTTTTCATGTTTCTAAACCCTAGAACAAAAGTAGTAGCCAAGATAAAAGAATCTAACTATAATAGAATTAGAGAGCTTATATAGCTTCTCCTGTTGTGTGAGTAGAAAAATCTCGACCAAGGCCTCACCACATTCCAGCCCATTAGCATCCATAACCCGTTCAATACAGGTCCAAGTCCTTCTCTGTCAACTCGGGATAGCTCACTGAGTCGACTCAACCATAACCGATTCTTGCCGAGTTTTGACTATTCTGGCATGTTTTCCCGACCAAATTCAGGTCATTCTGTAACTCCATCCCTGCATAATTACATTCCTAGCATACACCTATCATTTCAGCTCAACCCATTCACTCAATTATGCCATTATTCATTAAACTGCATCACTTTCTTGTAGCTCCAATTCCACCACTGCCTTGCTTACACGAATGAAACTCCAGTGTTTTGACCTCAGCTCTCAGCTCCATTGCGCCAATTCAGTCCCTCTGAGCATCGGCTTCATGCCATACTTCTGCCACACTCCCTCCAAACTCAGACATGCTCATACTCACAGTCAAACAGTGCTTCCCTCTTTAGTTTAGCTCATCGAAGCATCACCAGGGCACCTGCAGGTCCCATTGTCACATCCATATAGTACCAAACTCTTCTGCCTAGCAAATTCACTTCCAAGCATAAGAACCAAAAGCAACAGCAGCAGTTATCAGCTTCATTCCCTTTCCAACTATTCTAAGTTCAAGAAACCAATCTTTATTCTCTTCAGCCTCAATTTCCAAAGCTACCAGAGACTCTATCACACCCTTTGGAAGTAATTTATACTTCTCACGGACTCACCAGTTCAAACCTATTGCAATTCTCAATGGCAGAGAACTGACTGCCTAATCTCTTTCTTGCCCAACTGTCAGTAGTTGGGAACTGAAAATTCATTCTTCACCTCTTTCTTGCACACCCTTAACTGGCTCCCAGTGTAAATCGCTTGTGAATTTACCTTTTTGCCCTTTTAAGCGACGTTTCTTCTTATTTCATTCCAAATAACTCTAAAGTACCTAAAACTCAAAACCAAACATAAGATACATAATTTACAAGAAAACTTAGCAAAGAAAGCATAAACAATAGATAAATATCAAGGTGTTTTATACACCCATCGAATTCCCCCACACTTAGACTTTGCTAGTCCTCGAGCAAATCAAACAAAACTAATTCTAAAACATACAACTCCCTTTAGTTGAGGATACGGTCACACTTAGCATGTATAATAAGCCTTTATACCCCTAGGTGTCCCTAGTGGACGAGTTTTAGTCTCGTGAGGGTTTACAAGAGGTATACCCACAAAACCTACTTTTCCAACTTACAAGTTCTCCGAAATGGTAACATCCAACGCTCTAAGAAGACATAAAGATTCTGCACAATAGTCATAAGAAGTTAAACATATCAAAGAACACAATCTCATCCTTAGAAGTTGAGAGAGAAATAACCATCCCTTATCGAAAGAATTCAGGTTCGAGAGTGATCGAAAGTCTCGACTCTGCCTCACCAGAAAGGGTTTTATGATATCGCACTCAATAATAAACAACTTTTTTATGGGTCACACATGTGTCCAGGTAGGAATGAAGAGACAAATCCTGCGACACGTTGAATGGTAGGAAGGCAAAAATCCTCTGAATTGTTTTTAAAACCCACATCTTTTATTGTTTTGAAAACCGTTTTTTTTTTGACGATCTATAAGAAAAGAAATCAACCACTTAACGAAGGTAGGAATATGCTTACTTACCTTGTTATCCGATCTACATGCAATTAACACCACTCTCACAACGTCCATAGAAACGTCTTTGGTCTTCAATCCTTGTTGCTTGAAACTTCATTATGAATATTTCTTCTTCCATTGGCTTTACCGAAGGAATATAAAACTAAAAATGAACTAAACTAATACAAAATATGAATTTTTCTTGTCGTTTTTTTTTTTTTTTTTTTTTAAGACAAGAGAAAATAGAATACAAACTGAAAAATAAAAATAAAGATAAAATAAAAAATGCAAGTACAAAAGGCCATGGTGTAAGTACTTTACCGCATGATTCTTCACAACGTGTATTATCTCGATATCATAAACTTCTTGAACTCTCATCTTGATAATCTTCGCTCTTGTACATAAGTTTTCAACTTGTAAAAATTATGCTCCTTGTCTTGTTGCTTTACTTGAATATGAAATATGCTCATTTTTGTATTGTTGTTTGTAAACCTTGAACGTCTTCAACTTTCCTTCGAATTTGTGATGCTCCGCTTGTTGATGATGATGGTGTTTCTATGGACTTGTAAGTGTAGAGAGATATAAAGTGGATGGTGCTAACTGCAAACAAGATTACAAGTGCTATGTAAGTTAGCAATTCGATGTCACCCCCATGATTGATAAAATAACACTCAAGAGATCAAAGTAGTGCTTCTATTGGTGGGAGGTTGGGTAGCTCACCATTCTACCCGGAATTAACATACGGTGACACACACTCTAAAAGCACATATTTAGACACATACAAAGAATTGAAAGTCGGTGCCTCACATGATGTAACGATGGGTAGTCTCCACTATAGGGGATCACAACTCTAATACCGAATTCAGTCTACACCTCATTTGCCACTGGCACAGTTAAATCCAACTTTAACTCTCATACAACTAAGAAACCCGATCATAGTTCTCTAGCATGTCTAAGTTCAGTCACTCTTGTGAGAATTTCGATGTTATCTTAGCGACATGTATACTATGTGACTCTAAACTAACTACAAGTTGGAGTTTTTCATGCACTAATTACAAAAAAAAAATGAAAAAAGTTGAAAAATTTACAATGCAAGCTTAACCACTCCCCCACACTTAAACTTTACATTTTCTTCAATGTAAATTAATTCATCCAAGTAGAGTCAAGGTGGGAAATACTACATGAAATGTGACAAGAAATCAGAAAAAGTAAATTCAAGACAACAAAAAACTAAAAAAAAGACAATAAATACTCATCCCATGGGTTGCCTCCCATGTAGAGCTTGGTTTAAAGTCGTCAGTCCGACTTGCAAGACGAATTCCCCATACACCAATAACCTGAAAAGTTGGGGATCCACCCATAGAACCTGTTTTGCAAACACTAGCTTCACACAAATATTAGTAATATAAAACAAAAATGAAGCTATTAGCCGATAAAAGTTTCCCCCACGCTTATTCCTGTCAACACTTGGAAGTGGATAAAGAATATAGAATTCGGGAACCTTTACGGTTTCTTGTTCCAAAACCTGCATAGTATGATAATCAAATATCTCTAAAGACGGAAACAGAGAAACAAATTCATTCAACAATATTCTCGAAGCACATACATTCAAACCAATAAGAGGTAAAGGAGAAGAAACAATATGCAAAGGGTTAGACAAACTTATCACAATCTATTGTACTACAGAATCCTCTTCATCCTTGAAAATTTTGAGTGAATTATTCACCTCTTGTATATCGTGGTCCTCTATCAAACCTTGCAACCATTCTTTGTCTGTATCTTCCTTAACCAAAGTCTCGACATCAACATCTTCATTGCAATCCTTTGCAAGCTCAATTGGGTCTTCCACAATAGTGATCAAATAGATTCCATTCTCAACACACTCCACCTTGTTGTTAGGAACATATTCTTTTGCGTATGCAATTCTGTCTATAGGGAATTTCTTTAGAACACTCATTGCATCATCCTCAAGATCTACCTTTTGAATATGTTCTTGATCATTATAAAGATCAAGGCTTGAGTAAGCTACACTAGTGTCATCATATTCCTCTTCGTCTTCATCTTGATCCCAAAAAGATTCCTTTGTACACCTTTGGGAAATGTCACCATGAGTTGGTTCAAGCGATGTATCTTCATAATCATCGTCACTTTCATAGTTAACATAAGATTGGTTCTCGCTGAATTTAGTGTTGCTAATCTCAAACTCATCCTTTTGAATAGGTGAATGATCATTATTAAGATCAAGAGTTGAGGTAGCTACACAATTATCAACGAAACTTCCCAAAGATTGGCCTTTTTCAACATTAGCATCGATCAAATATTCATCACACACCATAGGCACATTAGAATAGTTATTGCTTTGAAAACAAAATTCTTCTTTATAACTTTCTTCCTTGTATTGATCAATGCCTCTTCACAGGTTAGCAATACCTTCACGAAGTTCTTGGAGTTGCTCATCTCTAGCCTCTTTATCTTTTTGAAGCTCTTGTTGTACCATGTTAAGAAAATTTTCTGCAAAGTTAGAAACCTTTTGCTCAAGAGCATAACTATCCTCCCATCCTTGTGATTGTTCACACACATACCCATCATAAGGTTGTTGATACGTGTGAGAACCATAATATTCCGTAGGATATTGATCATGGCCAATAAATTGGTTTTGATTATATCCTAGGTATGGTTGGTAGTTGTCATATTGCTGAGGTTGAATCCCATATCCATGATTCAAAAATGCTCCGTCCATAGAAATTGGTACCTGAAATAAGATTCTCACAAGTAGGTTAAGAAACAGAAAATACAAGAAAAACAAAAACAAAAATAAAAAACTAAACTAAAAACAAAAATAAGAAAGCAGCGGCGCCAAAAATTTGATCGATGTCGTATGCGTCAAAAATAAATTACTTTCTCACTACTCAAAATATATTATATAGCAAGGGAAAGAAGGATCGTTCCCACAAAGAGGACTCGGATTGTCAATTTGTTTCGATTTCTTATATAGAACAATGGGAGGGATTTTCTGTTTTTATGTAAACTAAAAGTAAAACAAGGAAAATAAACAAGCAAATCAGAAATATGTGAAAGTATTGGTCAAGGATTTCATTTTCATTCACTAACATGTTCTTGTCTTAATAACTAGAATTAATATTTAATTTCCCATTATCAAAATCCCTAGGATACCTTGATCGCAAGAATATCCCGCTAATTTCCTCTTGTCACCAACAAACACATTAAAAGATGCGAGTATGAATTTTATCTAAGAGAACAACCTAACATGGAAAGCGCACTAATCAAGTTTAATTCCCTAGATGCATTAAGTTCTATGAAATCAGGCCAATCAAAGCAGTCGAACGTGTAAAAGCACTAATCCGATTTAACAAAGGTTATGACTCACTTGTGACTACTAGGATGTATCACTACAAGAAATTTTCACAATTATGCTACTTGCAATCAGAAATTTATCACTTTTGCGTATAATAAACTCTAATCTAGCAATAAAGATGAAAGCAAACTCAATCGATTTCGACTCGACCAAACAAGCATTCAAATCATATAACAATATTAATGGTGAAATCATAAACGATAATATTGAGACAAAACTAATTCATCAATCTAAGAAACATGTTATGTGAAATCAACTTAATCATTAACCAATAATAAAACTCTAGCTCATGTTTATGGAGTTCATATCAAGAAGAAAAAGAAAGGTTTTCATGTTTCTGAACCCTATAACAAAAGTAGTAGCCAAGATAATAGAATCCAACTATAATAGAATTAGAGAGCTTATATAGCTTTTCCTGTTGTGTGAGTAGCAAAATATCGACCAAGGCCTCACCACATTCCAGCCCATTAGCAGCCATAACCCGTTCAATACAGGTCCAAGTCATTCTCTGTCAACTCGAGATAACTCACTGAGTCGACTCAACCATAATCAATTCCTACCGATTTTCGACTGTGCTGGCATGTTTTCCCGACCAAATTTAGGCCATTCCGTAACTCCATCCCTGCACAATTACATTCCTAGCATACACCTATCATTTCAGCTCGACCTATTCACTCAATTATGCCATTACTCATTCAACCGCATCACTTCCTTGTAGCTCCAATTCCACCACTGCCTTGCTTACACGACTGCAACTCTAGTGTTTTGACCTCAGCTCTCAGCTCCATTGCGCCAATTCAGTCCCTCTGAGCATCGCCTTTATGCCATACTTCTTCCACACTCCCTGCAAACTCAGACATGCTCATACTCTCAGTCAAACCGTGCTTCCCTTTTTAGTTCAGCTCATCGAAGCATCACTAGTGCACCTGCAGGTCCCATTATCACAGCCATACAGTACCAACCTCTTTCTTCCTAGCAAATTCACTTCCAAGCATAAGAACCACAAGCAATAGCAGCAGCTATCAGCTTCATTCCCTTACCAACTTTTCTCAGTTCAAGAAACCAATCTTCATTCTCTTCAGCCTCAGTTTCCACAGCTACCAGAGACTCTATCACACCCTTTGCCAGCAATTTATACTTCTCACAGACTCACCAGTTCAAACCTATTGCAATTCTCAATGGCAGCAACTACAGCCGCATTCACCTGTATCTTTACCAATACATCACCACAGTTCCATTGCATCTTGTTGTTTAACTGCACTACCATTACCTCCTGCAATTCCTGTAGCCACAACATCAGTCTTCTCGTGCACCACCAAGACCTCCACTGCACCTGCAACATCAGCTTACAATCCATTCATCCACTGCAACTCACTACAATACCATGTCTTGCACCACCAACAACATCACCATCTGTAGCAATTTCTTCCTTGGTTTCTAGGCAGCAACACCATCAACCCATTTCAGCTTCACAACCACTATGCCGATTCTCACAGCCACTGCATCCATCTGACTTCAAACCAAATCCACCAGGTTCGTCTCCATTCACAAAACCCATTGCAACTCTTCATCTCAGTATCACCATCTCCGTATCTCAGCACCAATCTGTGGAAGCTACTCCATTTACTCATCTGCAACTCTACTGCAGTTTCAATCTAGCCCTTGCATCACTGCTTCAGGGTCACTCCAAAACTCAGCCACAGATGTCTTCAACTGCAATCAGTATCAGCTCACCAACTAAACCTTCTATGTAAATTCCTCAAACCCATTTTATCTTAATCCATCATAGCTTCTTTGAACCCTGACCTAGCCGTAGCAGCAACCACCATCAATATCCATTCTGTTCTCAAACCCTGTAAATCTCAGTCCATACGGCAGACAAGCATCAGTTCTCCATTAACAATCAAACCCATCTTCTACTTCTCTGTGAATTCAATTACACCAAACCCTAATTCTTCTACTTCGATAAATCACCATTAATGCAGCCATGAAAACAGCCACAGCATCATCGATTTTTTCCTTGTTCTTCGACCATCATAGATTCAAATCAAACCCCTTCATTCTAGTTGTGGTAAGAACAAAACAGATTTTCATTAACTCAGAAAGGAGAGAGTACAGACTTTTTATACACTGACAATCCAGAGTGGCAGGTAACGGTAACGCAAGAAACAGTTACCACTGTAAACAGCTCACATGAGACTTAAACAGACCAATAAAAAAGTGACAGATGTAAAGTCTGCCAGTTACAGTTAAAGTCATCTGTAAAAAAATATTACCGTGTTACCACCCTCCCTCAAGCAAATGGGGCTTTAGCACATGCAGCTTGTGCTTCAAGAAGTCAAACCTGGGAGCAGAGAGACCTTTGGTAAAAACATCAGCCACCTGAGCATCTGTGGAAATGTACTCAACCTGTAAAGTTTTGTTATGCACTAGTTCCCTGACAAAATGAAAGTCTATAGCTAAGTGTTTCATCCTGTTATGAAACACATGATTGGAAGCTAGAGCCATAGAGATTTTATTGTCACAAAGAATGAGAGGAGGTTCAGGAATAAAGATATGTAAGTCTCTAAGTAAAGAACACATCCAAACAACCTCAGCTGCAGTAGAGGCAAGAGATCTGTACTCAGCTTTTGTACTTGATCTGGATATAGTAGCTTGCTTCTTTGAAAACCAAGAAATTGGATTACCCCCAAAAAAGAAACAATATCCACTGATAGACCTTCTGCTATCAGGATCTCCAGCCCAATCAGCATCAGTGTATCCCTGAAGAGCTTGAAAGCCTTTACCAAAGTAAATACCATGACCCAGAGTGCCCTTGATATATCTAAGAATCCTCTTGGCAGCTTGAATATGAGAGGTAGTGGGTGATTCATAAACTGACAGACTTGATTTACTGCAAAGCAGATTTCTGTTCTTGTCCAAGTTAAGTACTGTAATGCCCCAACAATAGACCTATACTCAGTAGGATTTGACAGTAATTCTCCTTCATCCTTAGTAAGTCTAAAAGAAGCAGGACAGGGTGTAGAACATGGTTTAAGACCAACCAAATTTTTCTTCTCAAGTAGCTCAAGAGCATACTTAGTTTGAGATAGAAAAAGACCTTCATTAGATCTTTTGACCTCAAAACCAAGAAAATAATGAAGATCCCCTAAGTCTTTGAGAGGAAATTGAGCTTGTAGTTGAGTAATGATGTAATCACAAAATGAAGATGAACTACCAGTAATGATGATATCATCAACATACACAAGAATGATAGTAATTTGAGAATCAATGTAGTGAATGAATAATGAAGAATCAGCCAGAGAAGGTTTGAAATCAAGTGCAATAAGGGCATCAACTAACCTCTCATACCAGGCTCTTGGTGCTTGTTTTAGCCCATCAAGTGATTTTTGTAACTTGCACACATAGTCTGGATGAGCTGAATCAATAAATCCTGTAGGCTGAGTCATAAAAACATCTTCTTTAAGAGTGCCATGAAGAAAGGTATTACTTACATCAAGTTGCTTGAGAGACCAGTTGGAGTTAACAGCTAGTGAAAGAATCAATCTGATAGTAGTTGGTTTTACAACTGGACTCAAGGTATCTATATAGTCCAAACCTTCTAGCTGGTTAAAACCCTTTGCCACAATCCTAGCTTTGAATTTATCAAGAGATCCATCTGCATGTTGTTTAATTCTAAAAACCCACTTACAACCCACAACATTCTGAGAAGGATGAGGAGGAACCAAAATCCAAGTACCAGCTTCATCAAGAGAAGTTTTCTCATTTTTCAAGGCTGTCAGCCATTTAGGATTCTTGTTTGCTTGAGCAAAAGTCTTTGGTATACTCATAACATCAGTAAGATAAGCTGCATGAATTGGATGTTTGGTTGCAAGAAATACCTTAGGCTTGTAGATACCATGTTGAGATCTTGTTGTCATGCCATGAGAAAAAGGAGAATCATTAGAAGCAGAAGTTGGTAGCAAAGTAGATGCAGGCAATGAAATAGAAGTATCTGAAGTAGTAGAAGGATGAGAATGAGATTCAGCAGATGCAGTGGGAGCAGTAATATCATATGAAACAAAAGGTGATGACAAAATAATATCATTAGAAGTATTTGTAGAAGATATAGCAGAGTGTAACATTTCCAGTGTGCATGGTGAAGATAATCCGGTAGAGAGGAATGAAAATTGATGCTCATTGAATTCAACATGTCTAGACACATAAATTTTTCCAGTAGCTATATCAAGGCACCTGTAACCTTTGTGATGATTGCTATATCCAAGAAAGACACAAGCTTTGCTCCTTGGTTCAAGTTTGTTCTTTGTATAAGGCCTCAGCCAAGGAAAGCATAAACAACCAAAAGTTCTTAGAAAATTGTAATCAAGAGTCTTCTTAAACAACACTTCAAAAGGAGAAATCATATTCAATGATCTTACAGGGAGTCTGTTAATAACATAGTTAGCTGCATGTAAAGCTTCAACCCAAAATTTATCAGGAACTCCAGATTGAATCAAAAAAGCTCTTGTGATTTCTATAAGATGCCTATGCTTGGATTCTGCAACACCATTTTGTTCTGGTGTATGAGGACAGGTAAGTTCATGACCAATACCACGTTCTAAAAGAAATGAGCCTATTTCAGTGTTGACAAACTCTTCACCATCAGTTCTGAGCATTTTAATTTTGACTGAGAATAAGTTTTCAACAAAGGCTTTGAAGTGATGAAATATAACTTTGAAGTCTGAAATTGGGTAAACCCAACAAAATTTACTAAAATCATCAACAATGTTTACATAAAATCTGTAACCAGAGACAGACAAAGTTGGTGCAGGACCCCAAACATCTAGATGAAGTAACTCCAAAGGAGCAGTACTAACAGAACTAGATACCATAAAAGGTTGCTTATGGCTCCTAGATAGCTTACAATCATTGCAAAATAAAGGTTCATGAAGGGTAACAGGTGATGACAAGTTTCTACACACTTTATTCATAGTTTGGTAAGAGGGATGACCCAATCTCTTGTGCCAGGTTGCTGCAGAAAGCTTGGTGCAGGAAAAAGCAGTTAGTGAAGATGCTGAAGAAGATGAGTTTGTAACATGACAATGTAGAGGATAAAGACCCCCCCTTACTCAGTCCCTTGAATAATGTCTTCTGAGATAAAAGGTCCTTTGCAACATAATCATAAGGAGTGAAAGTAAGAGAACAATGATTGTCTCTAGTGAACTGATTAACTGATATCAAATTTTGTGCACATTTGGGTACATGAAGAACATTACGTAATTAAATTTTTTATCCTGAAGAACAAAATTAGTCACTGATGTGAGAAATTGACATACCTTCACCAGTAGCAGTAGCTACTTGAGCTGAACCATCATAAGATGTAGAAGTATGATAATCCTCCGTATTGTAGGTTAGGTGATTTGTAGCTCTAGAATCAGTATACCAAGGATTTTCTCCTAAAATATTAGCACTTGCAAGCATGGAAGAGAGATTCTGTGGAGGTTCACGGCCTTGATATGCAAAATTCATCCTTTGATAACATTCAATAGATCCATGACCAGGTTTAGAAAAAATTTGACATATAATACGATTACTAGATGAAGTAGTGGATCTAGTCATTGAGTTATCAGTTGGTGCAGGATATCTAGGTGTATGGGATGAATTACCATGAAAACCTCCTCTAGGAGAGAAACCACGACCTCTACCATGAAAGTGAGAAGGAAAATTAGGTCGAAAATTTCTGAATGTACCAGGATGTCCTGATGAAGAAAGAAAAACTTTCGATTCAGCATCTGCTCGAATGGAGGCATTGCGCTTAGTAATAATGATCTCTTCACTGAGGAGGAGACTATGAAGTTCACCAAAAGTGACAAGAGGTGATCGAATTCGAATTGAAGTTGCAAAAGCATGATAATCAGATCCAAGACCACCAAGAACAGTAATAAGAAGTTCATCATCAGAAATTCTTGATCCACAGGCAGCTAACTGATTTGAAATCTTCTCAATCTCAGAAATATAGGTAGAAACTTTAGAAGATCCAAGACGCATATTTTGCAGTTGAGTGCGTAATTGGATTGAATGTACAGATGAAGAGGCACCAAACCTTTTTTTGTAAATTATCCCATAATTCCTTGGAGGTATTGGAACTAGAGACATGAATAATAACAGAAGCATAAATTGAAGCATTGAGGAGTAAAAGAACACAGGTATCTTCATCTTGCCAAATCGAGTAATTTGGATTAACTGTTGGACCAGATCTAGTACCAGAAACTATAAAATGAGCAGGACAAGGAGTTGATCCATCAACATAGCCAAGAACATGAAATTTACGAAGAACTGGAGTGATTAAAGATTTCCAAGTCAAAAAATTATCATCCTGAAGCTTAAGAGGAATGATATTTGCTAGAGTATGAAGAGGAACATTTGTGATTGAAGAATTTGAAGATTCAATTAATCGAGACATGATGTAATAACAGATGTAGATGTTGAAAATTGAAGTAAGAAGATCAGCGGAAGATAATCGAGAACCAGAAAACCAGAGATTCGGTTTTCAAACTGATTCCATAGTTGTGGTAAGAACAAAACAGATTTTCATTAACTAAGAAAGGAGAGAGTACATACTCTTTATACACTGACAATCCAGAGTGGCAGATAACGGTAACGCAAGAAACAGTTACCAACTGTAAACATCTCACAGGAGACTTAAACAGACCAATAGAAAAGTGACAGATGTAAACTCTGTCAGTTACAGTTAAAGTCATCTGTAAAGAAATATTACAGTGTTACTACATTCAGCACCAGATACCCATGGTAAACATCGACTCCAACTGATACCAGATCAATTTCAGTTCTTCATCTCTTCTCTCGATCTGAACCCATCATCTGTATTGAATCTTAACAACACCTCCATTTCTTGTTTTCAGGAAATATGTCTTAATGAAGGATGAAAGAAAGAATGAGTTGTCTGAGAAACAACTCAACCTAATTAGGTCTGATTGGTACGGACTAGTTATTGGCACCCAGTGACTTGGATAAGGGCTGCCAGGTTAATACGTGGCCTGTCAGTTTCAGAGAACTGACTGCCTAATCTCTTTCTTGCTCAACTGTCAGTAGTTGGGAACTGGCAGTTCATTCTTCACCTCTTTCTTGCGCACCCTTAACCGGCTCCAAGTGTAACTCGCCTGTGAATTGACCTTGTTGCCCTTTTAAGCGACATTTCTTCTTCTTTCGTTCCAAATGACTCCAAAGTACCTAAAACTCAAAACTAAACATAAGATACATAATTTACAAGAAAACTTAGCAAAGAAAGCATAAACAATAGATAAATATCAAGGTGTTTTAGACACCTATCATCATTACAAAGACCAATGAGATAGGCTAACAAGCCGGGTGCGCACCCTTTGATCTTTAGTGTCCAATTCCAACTACAAATGAAACTATTTCAAAATTTTGGAGAATATTAAGACGAAATAAATAAATAAAGATTGCTCAATATCCCTCGGGAATGCAACAATTCTTAGTTTCATCGGTGTTTGCAATTTCGAATACCATAATAACGATATCTAATTCTAAAATAAATAGAGAAAACCAATTTCAATTGGCTTATATGATTCTTTTTAAGAAAATAAAGAAATCATTATCGTCATCGACTCCGGGAAAAAAAATGCAATATGTAGTCGAAAAGTATACTCCTTTGGGCAAAAAGTTAGAATATGCCAATACATTTTTCATCTTATAAAAGCGATGGTGAAAATTAACACCAATTGGTTTATACGATTTATCAAACTTTCGTATGACAAAATAAAAAGTAAGAAGAGTATTGTCGTTTTATTCATTGCAAAGAGAAAAAATCCATTTTATGGTTGATAAATGGTTTCTTGTAAAAAAAAATAGATACAATGAGTAAATCACATGATCCTTGTCTACTGGACAAAGATACCAAATTTAATTGGCCGTAGGTTTTCCCACCATGCATGTGATAATTTATTTGCGATAACACCAATTTTTGGTGATTACAATTTCATTACGGGAATAGAAACGGTGGACCATCTTCGATGGATTTTTTTTCTTCTATTTGGAATATGCCAATCTCGATTTATCATCTCATAAAATCGATTGGAGAAAAAAAATCATTCAAGATATCTTTGTTAGTATAGAAATCCATATTATCCTCGGGTAAAAACCAACGTCCTCTAATACTAGAGGAAGATCATGATATGTCGAATCCATTAGCAGCGTGGCCTTTAATGGGTAAAGGTTGCTTTGATAGAGAAATACAAAGCAGATGAATAATTGACACTTATTTAGATCGACAAGGAAGAAAAAAAATAACCAAGTGGTTATAGGTTCCTTTGGAACCATATGATTCATCATTATGTGATTTCAAAAATATACACGAAGGTATACATTTACATACCATTGTATGGATAGGTAAAAAGTAATAAGAAAAGAATAAATAAAATAAGGTGTTTGATACCTTTAGTTCATATCTTCGAGAACAAAAAAAAAATCACACTAAGATTAGAAAACCAACGCCTTAAATAGCTTACTGCTAGTGCTGTGTCTTACAGGTCAAAGACATATAGCAGCCCAAAAGTGTATTTTGTTAAGATCATATATTGATCCGATTGATACATGCAAAAAGAAAAACAAAAACAAAATAGATGTTAGTATATTACACCATAAGATCTATAAATCAAATACTATATCAAATCAAATCGATATTGAACGATATATGGTAATGATGAGCTGTATTATTTTTCTTCTTCAAACTTTTGTTTCTCTAGGGCTCAGTGTAGAGTGTGCATAATGTCTTGTGATACTAGAAAGTAGAGAGAAGGAAACACAGAGTATAGGGATGAAGAGAGAGAGAGATTTCTTATTAATGTGTGTGTAGAATACAATGTTTAAGACTCTATTTATATATATAGAAGACTTGGTGTCCAAGATATGTAAACCCTAAACTTAGACATGAAAATCATCTTAGTAAATAAACAATGGTTTATAACATATTTGACAACCTCTTTTTACAAGTAGCGATACCTATATTCTAAAATAGTAACAAAATTCCAAAACCAGTTCTTCTTCTGAAACCCAACTATCCAACTCATGAACTCACCGATTTCCTAACCCCTAATTTATCAAAAAAAACAAACAAACTTATACACCCGTTTGATAAAAATTGATATCCTCACTTCAATCGATCGGTATCATATTATAACATTCAATTTTTCTTAACCATATTCCGTCAAAGAGCATCTGAAATCTTAAATATAAGTTTAGAGGGGATTTGAAAATCAAAATCATTTTCTTTACCTGCATTGATTTCTTGCTTGTTGCATCTACTCTTTCTTCGTCTTCCTTTGTTTAATTGGTAGTATATGAGACAGATGATAATTTCATCGTGCTAAATTTGAATTCTTAACATTTGTAAAAGGTATAAGATTTGAATTGATTACTAGGTTTATGGTGAAACGTGCTTTGGTTTAAAATAATTGAAGGATATAAGGGTACTTTGAGTACTAAATCTAACACGTGTAAAAAATTTCCACGTGTACACTGTTGCTGAGTCAGCTAACTAGGAAATGGACGGAAAAGTAACGATGGGAGGTATCATTAATTATAAATCTCTGTCGGTGATGAAATAAAATAACGGGAAAATGAAAACGAAATTAAAGAACTGCAACCCTCTTCCTCAAATGATTTCTCACTTCAAGTTTAAATCCTATTACAGCTTGAACCCAAATTCGTAATAATTGCATAATTCACAAACCACATTCAATCTCATTCATTCAACACTAATACACACCGATACACCTTCAATCATGGTTTAACTGATTTTGATTTCATTGCCAACCCTTACTGAAAACTTAATCCATCTTTCCCTAGCATCTATCCGTCTTAAGTCACATTTGTATACGATCCTAACCTCCATATCTAGCTGCGACAAATATTGTTGAATAAACTGGTCAAAATAAACCATTTTAGGGTTAACTGAAGTGGGAGAGATTCTATAGAATAAATGGTTAGGATTAATGACTAGATTGGGACTGTTATAAGTCCCAATCTAGTCACTGTTATAAGTCCCAAGGCTAATATTGTCAAAAAACATGTTCTGTTACTGGTTTATTAACTATGTTCAGTCAACGGTTGACCAAACGGTCTCCTTCAAATCTAGGTACCAAAGCTTAATATTTTAAGTGTTGGGTACCAAAGTTAGGTGTTGGACATTTGTTGGGTACTAAAAGTTAAATAGCCCATTTTTATTCAATTCTTTAGATTTCCATAGATTTTCATATCGTACTGGTTTTTACAACTCTTCTGGAATCTACAAATCTCTGTAAGATATTAGATAACTCTGCCTGACTAAGTAAGATTTTGCCAAGTTTTGCAGAATTGTCGTAAAGTTAATATATTCATGACTCTTTTTAAATCTCTACAATTCTATATACAGTTCATTCAATGATTGCCTTTGGGTTCCGAATTCAATATGCGCAAGAAGCGTTGTTATTCGCGTGGTCTCGATCATTTACATGGACCCACTTTTCGTGGAATTTATAGGAATTTAATGATCTATAGATCGTACCTTAGTATTAATTGAGTAAACTCCAGTAAAGGGGGGCTAATCATGGCTATAGCTACCCCTTTTCTTATAAAACCTTAACATGTTAGTAATTTACCACTTAGCCAAATAAAATTCATTAGTTAGTCCTCTAGGTCATTAAGCTAGTCCACTGGATCCAAATAATTTAGTCCACCAAAGCTCAAATATCCACCTTCCAAAATGGAAAAATCTACTAGTGATTTCATTCGCGGAGTAAGAAAAAGAGAGAAAGAAAGAGGCCGAGACGGAAAGTTTAAGGGACTGAAATAATTTGTCCATCACTTTTACTAGTTTAGTTTATCTTGTCAATTAGTTTAGTCCGCAAATAGAAAATGTTATGTTCCTAGCCTACTTACCCTTTTTTGATAACTTGATATCATGATCAGTGCTTCTTCTTTTTTGGCATTTTGTCATCGTGAAAAAAAACATAATTAATGAGTACTTTACTTCTTTTGCACTCTAAGCTTTCGTTTACAACTAATCCATTGTTGTTGGTGTTTATTTTCTTTGTTACTTTCTACCATTGTTGTTGTTGTTCACTTGATGATGACCTCTATTCTTCACCATTCTTCTAAATCTTTATTGACATGAGGCCGTTGTTTATTTGTTATGGGGACCGGTTATGCGATCCTTTCCAAAAAAAATGTTGTGACGTTGGGCCGCCTTGGTTGCTATTAGCGCTTCAGTATAACTTTTTTGAACCCCCTAGTTTGAAATTCCGGTTTTGACACTACCTCTTCTGCTGCCATACTTGAACTTCTAGCTCCCATCAGAATCAACAAAATTATCAAAACCCTAATCCCAAATTATCAAAATCTTGATATACAAGCCCCCTATATCCAAATCCTTATTCCAAAAATACCAATACCTCAAATTTTTGAAAGGCGGCACCCCAAATTAAATTTATGAAAACATTTACCACAAATTTATCAAATTGCTGAAAACCTTCGCCTTGATCAAAATCTTGACCTCCAAAACCCCAATAAAAAATATATCCGACCACAAAGTTGATTAAAAAAATGTAAGAACCCTTATACCTTAGCCCTAATTTACCCCAAAACCATGATATCCCAAGAAACTCAAATTAAAGAATGAAGAGAGAAAATTAATGTTGAAGAATTGGATGAATGAGAAAAGACGAAAATGTAATAAGTTGAGACTTTAGGAGGAAGAAATTGTATGCTGCTGTCAGGAGAGTAACTTCGTTTTCTGTAAACACAAATCACCATTCGAAAGTAACAAATCCTCAAACAGGAAAATGGAAAGGTTGATTGATTATACGTTGTTTAACACATTTAATTAGATTATAAAGAGTGATCCAGTGGTTATTTCATTGCATGGGTTACGTTTTTTATTGAAAACTACAAGATTGATGAAGGGACATTTCATTCAATATATCTGATTTTAACAGCGATTTTCACTTGTGTTGTAGAAGACTATTTAGTTTCCTTTGGTTGTTTTATTGCTTGGATTATATTATGGTACTTAGTATTAATGAACAAGTTTTATTGGTTGGATTATATTTTCAATTTTTATTAAGAGGCTTATAAGAAAATAAATCAAAGCTAGAGAAGAACAACTAAGGAAAAAAAAAATCGAGTTACGGTTGGGTTTTCATGCCCACGAAACAAACCGTAACTCAAAAATCCATCAGCAACATGATTTATGGTTGGGTTTCGAAATGTTCAAACCCTACCGTAATTCTTCCTGGATACTCTTTTTTTCCTTGTCTAATGCATTCATATCATTTGATTTATGTTTGACTGAATGGAAAGATTTGACTTAATATTAGGTAGAATGAATGAAGAAGTCTCAAAAATGGGATTTATGTAGCTAATTTTCAAGTGAAACACAAAGTTAGGAAAGCTACTAAGGAAGAATTACGGTTGGGTTGGTATAGGCCAAAACCCAACCGTAACACTGACAGGAATGATATTATCATACTTACGGTTTGGCCTCTGAGCACACCAACCCAACCGTAACTCTGATGCTACTCAAGTTTTAATATTTTGCAGACTTAAGGTTAGTCCCATTAGCACACGAACCCAACCGTAACTCTGATAAACCTCATTTTTCTTAAATTCTCAGACTTACGGCCTGGTTTGTGTTCTCTCCAACCTAGACGTAATTGGAATATTTGGTGAGTTTTGTTCTTTTTTTGTCCCTATTTGGTTTGAAAATAGAGCTGTTGGGAACTTGTTCGACCTGAGTTTTGAAAATAGAGCCATTACACATCTTGTCAAATCAATTCAACAAAATACTTCATTCATATTCCTAGTAAGTCATTCAAAATACATATAATATTGTCAAATCAATTCAACAAAATACTTCTTCATTCATATTCCTAGTAAGTCATTCAAAATACATATAATATTTTCAAATCTAGACAAAATACTTCATTCAAAAATACATATGACCCTATTATCACTTCTAGACAAAATCTTTTATTCCTAGTGAGTCATTCAAAATATTTTCACCACCCTTCGCGAACGTTTAGTCATCCTCATCATCGATCATCAATGCAAATGAGACATTACTCCTCGACATTTGTAGTGCCTTCCAAAATTCAAAACTTTCCTTGAATCTATTACACCAAGACTTGGACATTTCGTTACAATCGAATAATTGAGGTAATGGGCATCCTTCACTCATTTGGAGGCCGATTAAATGGTTTTCGTGCACGTAACCCATCACCACTCTTTTTGTTTTATCCGATTGTTCATCAAATGGTATTCTTTTTGGTGCAAATGTGAAACTCAATGAATTTGAGATATAATGAAAAACGCAACTGAATGCATTAGCGAGTAGTTGGCCGTTTATTGGCATGGACATCCAATACTCACTTGTCAAACATTTATTGTCGTGTAACCGTTTTTCCCATGCCACAAACCTTTCGTTTAACACCGTCTCCGACTCGTCTTTTTCAAATATCATCATTGGTATGTAATAATCTCGGTGCCCACGTAGTTCCAATAAACATTTTTTCCTTACATAGTCAACTTCTTCACAACTCCAATCTTTCGCGTCTTCAAAGGGTCCAAGTTGATCCACAAAGACGTGGTAACCACAATTCCTATCTCCATCTACCTCATCTGTGGCCTTAATATAGTCACGAGCAAAGTCGGGGAAAAAAAGAAGGTAATTTTCATAGATGATATATAAATTCCGGGAATATCGACCCTTCTCATCTCTAAGGGGGTGGTTTGTAAGTTGCGTTTGGAATACGAACTGTCCCCTTCCTTTCACTTGACGGAAATATTCAAACTATCAGACTTTTTCCTATATTTGTTGTTAATTGTTTAACACCGTCTCCACCGCCAAGTCTTTTTCTTGTGCTTCCTTGGGAGGGAACTTCGCAACCGTTTCCTTTAACTTCCCCATCTTTTGTTCCGCATGCTTTGGAACCTTTTCCTTTAACTTCCCCATCTTTTGTTCCGCATTCTTTGGAACCTTTTCTTTTATCTCCCCCATCTTTTGTTCCAGATTGTTTGAAACCTTTTCCTTTAACAACTCCGCTTTTTGCTAGTTGTTTGGAACGAAAGACCGTACCTTTTCCTTTAAAATCAACTTTGCTTGTTGAACTTTCTTGAGAGGGAGGCTCAAGATTTTTTTATTGTACATTTCGATGACTTGGTTCTCCTTTTTCTTGTATATTTCGATGACTTGGTTCTCCTTTTTCCATTTGACCTCTTCTTAATTTATTTCTACCTTGAACATCCTCCTCCATCTCATCCTCCGCTTCATAGGCTTTTCGAAACAACTCATAACCCGAAGGATCTCTTTTATTTGATTCTTCTAACAATTCCCTTGCCGTTTTCCTTACTACACTCCTCTTTTGTTTCGTAGAAGGCCTCCCCTTTCTTTTCCTCTTAGGTGGTTCCTTCATATTGTTCCTAGTTTGTGGGTATACGAAGTTACTCAAGTTACTCAACCATATTTGCCTTTGCCCCCGTGTTAATATATAATATTTCGCGGCTAGCGCTTTTCCGATGTCGGTATCGCCAAATGTTCCTCCAAAATCTTGATCAACTATTGTTACATGGAATGATAATTGTTGCCAAAAGGGATCAACATCTTGTATCAGAATAACTTTGTCATTGTAATTGGCTATGACATGCCGACATGGGAGGCCCAAACTTGTCATGTTAGGAAAAACACACTCTCTTCCGTCAAAGTTACCCAACTCAAAGTGTATCACTTCTTTCATGATCAAATCAATTGCACGATGCGACACTTTATGAGTAATTCCATGAAGCCAAGGATTGTCTTTCCATTTAATGTGTCTACTAGATCGGGGTTTTTTCAAAATGCTCCCTAACTCTATCGATATCACGGAGGAAATAGGTGTGCATGGCTTAGAATACCGTAACAAATCCACCATCACCACTATGAAGCTTCTTCTTCAACCGGTTGTGAAACGATTCCACCGTACTTATAGCTTGGTTGCTGAAGTGTCTATATTGGTTCGTGAATACGACAACGAACTTCTCTTTGTGCGGATCCAACCAATTGTCCACCAAATATTTCACCATAATTGGATAACTTCTCAAACTATAATAACATACAAGATCGTTCTTCATAATCTTCCAAGGTGAGAGAATATGCCATGGCTTCCCAGTCCTTTTGGAAACTATCCCATCTTAGTTCCGCCAACTCGTCATCCTTCTTAAATTTCTCTTTGGCTTCCTTTTGTTGATCAACCGGTAGTTTCTTTATTCTCTCCATTTGACTTTTCTTTGTTGGACGAATGATGGTCTTACATTTAGTTTCAATGTTATTCCATAGGTGGAACGTGCAAAGAAGGTGATGAGCATCCGGGAAAACCCTCGTTATTGCATTCAACAATGCTTGTTCCTTGTCGGTGACAATCACCTTTGGAGTATATCCCTCCACGTATAATAACTTCACTTGTTGTAGTGCCCACACATAACTCTCTTCAAGCTCATTTTCCAAGAAGCAAAACGCGACACTAAACGGAGAGTTGGTGGAAGTTTATCCAACAATGTTCAACACCGGCATCTCATACTTGTTGGTCTTGTACATGCAATCCATTAAAAGTACTTGATTGGAGCACCGCGCCAACTGTATAAACTCGGGATGAGCCAATATGGGATTCTTTATTTGTTCATCCTCATCTTCATTATGGAAAACCGAGTAATTATACTTCTCCCTCAAATGCCTTAATTGTTGCATTTGATTTCTATTTTCCCATTGCTGATTTTTCAATTTTGTGTTGGCGTTATAGATGGTTGGCAAAGTAAAAACATTCGATGGGTTGAGGAGCTTTATATGACCAAGTATATCAATGGGTTTCATACGGTTTTCGGTCATGGAACTTACAATGAGTTTTTCTTCGTCATTAAGCCGCGCCGCATAAGGATGGGATATCAAAGTATCCGGTATGGGATGGTTATGACGACCGCATACAACTTTCTCCAAATACCACACGTTACTTTTCTTGTTGTGCTTGAATTGAAGCTTGAACGGGCATTTAGTCTTCTTAGTGACAATAGTATTCTTCCTCTTCGTCTTTGGTTTATATTCGGTACCCTTTTTCACATGACTTTTACTTTCTCCACTACACTCGCAAACCATTTGAAAGTGGCGGTCATTTGTTGATCCATTACAAACTATAACACACATAATTAACTTGCCACGTTCTCTTGTCCATTCATGTGCTTCTTTCTTCGTTTTCCATGTCTACATGGTCCAAAAACTCAAAGTTAGTCAAAAAAACATAGTGATATGGTCAAAATGAATGAGCAACATATCTTTCCATTAGTTTCAAAACAAAAAAAACACCTACCAAGTCATTCAAATAGTGATGGGAATAATCTTCAGTTAGAATTTCGTTTGAATCAGGTTGGGAAGACATTGGGCTAAGTGGAAGCACGATCTATCAACCAAAATATCACAACATTAGTCCAAAAGAAGAAGGAAAAGTACACTTACGTTCAGGTTTTAAGACACACGAACCCAACCGTAGGTGTTATTCCCAGCCGTAATATTTATTTTTCCAACCGTAGGAACAAAATTTAAAACACAGGAACATTTACGGTTGGAAAGGAAAAAATCGAACCCAGACGTAAGTAATTTACGGTTTGGAATTGTATAAAACCCAACCGTAAAAAGTGCAATAAATACCCATGCAATAATGAGTTACGGTTGGGTTTGTCATGCCACTTTACCAACCGTAATTAATCTTTTGTCCTATTGAAAACTAGTTACGGTTAGGAGTTCATCCAAACCTAACCGTAAATATGGATTACGGTTGGAAACGAAGCTCAACCCAACCGTAAAATCCCATGAAAGTCGAAAAATCTGATTTTTTTTAACGTATTTTAGCTAATTTTGTGCGAAATTGAACTCGTGGGAGATAGTTTAGAGGCATACCTGTTGATTTTCAACCATTGGTTCTTCACTTTGTTGATTTATTTCTTCAATTGGTTGAGATCCATCATCACTTTGTGTTAAACCCTCTCTACCATCTAACAAATCATCCATCTCTTGGTCTCCAACATGAGGAATGTAAAACTTGTTTTCTCTATCATACAAAGATTCACCCACCTCGAATTGGTAACTTGTTTCATTCATTTTGGTTGAGTGAATCAAAATCTAGGTTTTGAAAGAAATCTCCAAAAAAAAATTCTTTTTTCTCTTCTCTCTAGTTTTTCTTCCCAAAAAAACTTTGTCCTAGAATTCACCAAGTATATAACAAAATTCATTAATTTAATTATTATCTAATTAAATTAAATTAACTAAATAAGGGTTGTTTGGTCATTACAAAATTATTTGAGATAATGGATTTTTGAAATTACTTATGGGTGACCCGTTTTTGTCCTATTAGGTGACACCCCTCTAATGAAATGTGACGCCCCAATAATAGTCTTCTTTTTTTAGTCACTAATAAAGGTTAGTGTTTTATCATGTTGTTTCAGTCCTGCTACCAATATACCAAGAAAATCAATTTATATTTTTCTCCCTTACTTACAAAACATTAGTGACAGGTGTCTTGCAGAACGGCCATGATTTATTCCACTTCCTTCTTAATGCCCAAGATCTCCCATAATAAGTTTTCATCAAAATGTGTTTGATCCAATGGTCGTGTTGGCGTAGCTGGCAGTCTGTTCCCTGTTCATTTGCTCCTAACTTATATACGAAGTAGTGCATACCCTCTTTTCTGATGACAACATGTCAATTTTTTGGCCATCTGGGGTTGAACTTGAACTCCTTTAGCTAAAATTCTTCAGCTATTTTATAACCCCCCTTAGATTCCATTCACATTTAAACACATCACCAACCCATACGTGGTTTGGACTATCCTTTTAACACTCATTAAAATCAGTGTTCTTATTTTTGTTGCCATTTGTAAATATGGACTATCCTTTCATCTAACTGTTCAGCGGCAGGATCCTCCCATTTTCTTCTTGGTATTGATTTTTGCCCAAGTGACGGTTGCGTCTGGATGGAGATTCCTTGGGGGAAAGATGAGAATGTATATTTACTACTATGATGTGTGCCCCGTACAATTTCGCTTAAAGTAAGTTACAGTTTTACCCTTTTGATTCTTTCTTAGATCCCACAACCGTTTAGCTTTAATTCATGTTCTGTTACCTCAACTGTGGCTTCAAGGCACGAACAGTTAAGGTTGCATGTTTGTGAGAGATGCTGCAAGTGAGCGAGGTTGCATGAAATTCATGTTTGAACATTGCTGAATATAACATGAGGAAGTGGAACCGTACCCGCAGCCGTCACATTTGACTTGGAGTGGAAGGAGGATTATTTCATCTCTAGCAGCACTTGCAATGGTGTTGAAAACAATAATTGCAACACATAAATGCGTAACTCTTTCATATGCTAATAATGGTGTGGCTAGGTAAGCTGCCTAGCCTGCCTTTGGGGTGACAACTGCAAGGGTAAAAAGGTTGCCATGAAATTAAGGTATACTAAATTACACGGACGCTTTTATCTATTTCTTAGTTGTGCTTTAACTCCTTAATAGGGTTCACCGTTGACATATAACTTTCTTATCATTTAAAAACACTAATCAAATTAAACTGGATAATATTGGCGCTTGAATTGTACTGTACTTTATTATTCATAAGCAGACGGTAATTTTATTGTTGATGTCTACATTATATAAAATGTTATAAACAGAAATTTATCATGTAGATGCCCATTTTAGTGGGATCCTATTATTTGGGCACTAAAAATGGGCATCTACTATATCTAAACTCTATAAATAGAGTCCTAAACATTTATATGCTACACACATTAATAAGAATATCTCTCTCTCTTCTTCCCCTCTATTTTGTATCTCTTTCTCTCCTTCTCTATTTTACAACACGTCATCAGCAACATAATTCTACCAACTAAGCTAAACGATTTGTATTCTCTCTATGGTGTGCACATGCTGGTTGAAAAGAAAAGCAACTTCATCGATTTTATCGATATTATTGATACAATGGTTTTTGGGATTTCAAACAATCTCGTGGTGTATCTATTTATTTCTTTCTCTGCATATTGATTCTACTACTTATTTTTTTGCATGACCAATTTATTAGTTGGATTACGCACATCAATTTATTTCAACATTGATTTTGTTGTTTTGTCTCTTTTGCATGTATAATCTTTGGACGACTACCGTATCAAAAACTATGGTTTACCGACTATGAGGCGGTGACGCAAGGCTTTACGCTTTGAAACATATTCTGTACATGGGCACCACAAGTCTTCATCGGTTTGTTACGACATACAACAAATCACAATGGATCATCTAAGTCTTTTTCTTTTTTCACCTATATTATTATTAAAATTGTTCATTACTGATGCCATTTTCTTTCTATGCACATCACGGTGTATATTTTTTGGGGATGGATCTTATATATTTCGGAACCCCGACTACGAGAATACGATTTTCAAAGATTTCTTTTGCTCAACTAAAATCCATTGGTTAATCCATGGTATTAATTTATGAGCTGCAGATGGTCAACTTTATCACTTTAAGGTGATTTTCTATTCTTCTCTGATCTTTTCTATAGAGAAAGACAGAAAGAAAAAAAAAATCCATCGTTAGATGGTATATAGTTTCTATTTCTCCAATGAAACTATAATCACCAAAATTTGGTGTTATCGTATATTTGGTTACCTTTACGGTAACTAATCACGACTCACATGCATGGTTCATAAATCTCCGTCCAATTAAGTTTGGTATTTTCATCCATTGGATGAAGATCATGTGATTTATGTCTATAGTTTCTTTCTTTTTTTTCTACAAGAAACTATCCGTAACCGTAAAGTGGATTTTCCCTTTGCGATGACTAAAAGGATTTTTTATTTTGTCGTTGCGACTTTGTTAATCGTACAAACCAATCAATATTGGTTTTTCTCTATCGTTCTTATAAGATGAGAGCAAATATATTGGCATTTTTTTTTTACTTTGTCAATATGGTTTTGATATATTCTTTTATTTTTAAATAATGACGAGGTCCATCAAAACAAACCTTTACAATCAAATATGGTTTTATTTAATAATAAACCATTGGTTTCTATTCCTTGCAATAAACCATTCATCAACCATAAAGTGGATTTTTTTTTCTTCAATAAAAATAAATAAATAATAATAACGATAATAGCTTCGTTATTTTTTTTAAAGAAGAGTTTTCTCTATATCATTCATTCATCAATGGATTGAATATCGTTATTATTGGTTAATCCAATTGCAAACACCAATTTAACGAGGAATTGCTACATTCCTGAGGGATATTTAACATTTTTTTATTTTCCTCCTGGTACTAGTCTCCAAAATTAGGAAACATTCCACTTGTACTTGGACTACGGTAGGACACTCAAGGTCAGTGGGTGCGCACCCCGCTCGTTAGCAAATATCACTACTTCTTATAGTGATTATATTCAACCGATCTTGATTTAATTTTATTTCCATAAAGAAAAGTGTCCATAATTTCATTCTCAGATGAATTATTATTTTATCGGACCTACTAGATCACATAATTAATGGAGAATTAATTCGTTTGCATATTTTGTATGCTTTTGTAACCAACTAATATTGGCTTTGAAAAGTAATCCATGGTTGGTGGTAAATATGTATGTCTATTAAGACTACATTTTTTTAATTATGTCGAAAGACATATTTCATAATGAGTATATGTCTCGAATTAATCGGATAATACTTAACGAAATTTAAAATTTTCGTTTTTGAGATGAAAAATTCCACCATGATCAAGGGGAGACATACACTATCAGAAGCTTGTGTTAATTAACTTAAAAGTTATATCAATTTCTCTTCCCACATGATCAAATAAAAAAAAAACAGGCTGTCACTATCAATTGGTGTGAAATGTCTCATTTTTCTTTTACATAAGCTTTTACCTCTTGAAAGGAAAATCCAATCACATATAGAAAAAAGTAGCATTTTAGAATAAGCTACAGATAGTACTTCAATAGAGTCTATCAAAACAAGATCCACATTTCAGAATTCATATCTCCTCACTGGAAGATGGGGAGATTATAATGCCTGCGGGCACTGGTACCAGTAATTCTGTAAAATTTTCAAGATATGCATACATTTGAGATTGTGGGATCGCTGTTAATTAATATTGTCGAATATTCATTTACAGTAGCTACTGAAATAATAAAAGATGGTGGTTGTTAACCCCTCTGCAGAGAATAATCGACATATGTGATTGGCTGGCATGCAATCCAAATTAGTTTGGATATATTTCTCGATTGACGCAATTTTGGATCCAAGACTTAACACCTTAAAATTGCCAAGCTGGTTATTTACAAGATGGTGTTGTCATAATGCGTTCTACGAGAAATATTATCGTTCTACAATGATTTGAGGGTTTTATTTTTTTTCTCAAACCCTAGGATTGATTCAATGATATTCGTTTCTCCTTGAATAATGCATTTGGCGTGGTAGTCTTTGAATGACTCGTATTGCATTCGGAGAATATGTTATAATTTGTAATCCTTGTAGAATTCAAATTATATCCAGGCAACCACCTGACTCGATTATATCAAGTTTACAATCCTTTAAGTGTTGCAAAGTACCAAAATCCGGATTAGTTGATGCTATCAACTTTATTGGTCTCTTGAAGAGTCCTTAAAAACACCAAAATCCATGCTTTAGTAGCATAAATTCTATTTTCTTTCTTAAATCTGCAGTTAGAATTATGCTACCTTAAACTCGTTTTTGATATAAACAAGAGTTATGATTTTGATTTTTTTTTTTTTTAATATTCATATAGTTGAGTTAGCATCCATAAATCGTCAAAAGTTGTACTCTTTTCCCTTCGTTTCAGGTTTTGTCCCATGTGGTTTTCCTGACAAGGTTTTAACGAGGCAACATCTCGCAGACGATGAATTTTTATTCAAAATGTTGATCTTGTGCTCTTTTTCCTTCGTCCATATATTTTTCCCATTGGGTTTTTACTGGAAAGGTTTTAGTGAGGCAAATTTATTCAACATGGTGGTCATCCAAGGGGGAGTTGTATGGATTTTGGTTATTTGGTGGATTCCCACCATTAACTAGGTCATTTTGTTAGACCACATCAACATAATTATCTCCTATGAATTTGGATGTCATTCTGATCCATATAAGGTATGACTACAAATTTTGTATACCTATGGTACTATAAATACGTATTGACACTTTGTTGAAGAAACTACATCTACTATTTGTGCAAATCATCTTCGAGAAGCTAGCAATTCAAGAAGCAAGTCCTCAATGTATTTGAAGAAGCATGAAGACTCGAGAACACTACTATTAGAAGACTAACAAAAAAGAAGACTTCATCAACTAGCAGATTTCTCACAAAAGCATTGCTATCTCCAGCATTCAAGAAATTCGTTTATCGAAATTGGGAAATGTCGACTCGAAGATCTGCAAGCCAAGATTTAAGTTAAGTACTTATCAGGGGGAGCATCATAGTAAAAGGTATTTTACTGGACTATCCCGTTGTACTCTTTTCCCTTCGTCAAGGTTTTGTCCCACTGGGTTTTCCTTGTCAAGGTTTTAATGAGGCAACATATGCATGTCCAACTCCGTTTTAAGTTTTCTCACAATTGTACTCTTTTCCCTTCGATCAGGTTTTGTCCCTCTTGGATTTTCCTGACAAAGGTTTTAACGAGGCAATTACTTAGAAACAATGGTCATCTAGGGGGTGTTATAAACGGAAGTTTACATGTAGATGCCACTTTAGTGGGACCCTATTACTTGGCACCAAGTATCTAAACTCTATAAATAGAATCCTAAACCTTTGTATGCTACACACATTAATAAGAATTTCTCTCTCTCTTCTTCCCCACTACTGTGTATCTCTTTCTCTCCTTCTCTATTTTACAACATAAAATTTAATTTAGAATATTCCCTATTTGCAAAATCTCCTGGTTCTTACTTATTTTGGGTTGGGCTTGTGGGTCAGTAGATTGTAATCTTGGCCCTCAAATCTGAGGTGAAATGCTCAAAGCACTGGTTTGTGAATTCAAAATCCACCCTTTTCAGAGCATTCCAAATTTATGGGAAATACACAATCATTCAAGGAAAAGTTATATCATGCGATGCAAAAATAAAATAAAAATGCATCAGCCGTGTACGCTGGTCGTATGCCAAGTCAAGCAATAATGTAGAGTTTGGAGTTATGCACAAACAGTTGATAAAAAGAGAAATTGGAATTAATAGAGCACCTTGTAGTTGTAGGAATACAGTACTTTGAACTTGAATGTTCAATAGATACAGATTGTTGATCGTGAAAGGACCTAGAGACATCAGTTTTTTTGTTTTTTTTTTGTATGCCCAAGCTACAACTGCAGAAACGGAAACACTACAAAAACAACAAAGAAAAGAGCGACGACACATCTAGGCTATTCATGTGCTTTCATTATGCGTCAAATGTAACCCAAAGTCTCGCCCCTTAGACTTCATCACCGAAAAACAAAGTGCCAATCAGATCTTTTTGGTCAGTATCTGGGTCAGTTTGATCCTTGCCAGTTGTGAGCACAGGACACAATGAAGGGGCTGTTGAGGCTGCCTTCAGGAAAGGAAACCTTGTAATCGTGTAGCTGGGAGTGGTTTGCTTCTTCTTGTTAAACCCTTCCATCTCCACATTCAAGATCTTTTCAAAAGCTGCAACAACCTTACATTTTCCCTTTTACTGGTGTCAATACAACATAGGTACTTTGGAACTTAAAATGTGCACACGATCAAATTTGTTTAACATGCTTTAAGAAGACTAATTAAGAATTTGTTTAACTGACTCAAGGATGCCTAATTAAGTGGCATGGAGAATTCGCTAGACTTCACTATCTAGGGCAGCTAATATGGTGCTACCGTTATGGTCTGTCAGTTCAAAGAGATTAAGATACCTGCATGAAGTTAATTTTTGGGTGGGGTCAGTACTTGATTGTATCAGTTTAGAAGGTCCTTTTATTGTTTTGGATCAAAATGTCCAAGTCAAAATTAAGTAAAGATAAACAGAATGTGGTGCACCTCTTTCATCCACTTACCTTTGTTGTTGCACTACAAAAGGACACCATGGTATGTAAATTGTTGTTGCACTACAAAAGGACACCATGGTATGTAAATTGTAGAAAGGGTCAAAAAAAAAAAAAAAAAAAACAGAACCAAGACTAATCCATTTCTGAAATATTACGGCACATAATTTTTAAAATTTCAATGACACAACAGTCGTGTGTGTGCTCTAACACTATATCTGGAATTACTTTTTTAAGTTCCCATCGGATTTGTTATACCACCCACCCATACTCTCTACTGTTTGGTTGTACTTCCTTTTCTGATATAGTGGGTTATTAAGCCAACAACTGAACAACATATAGTCAACAGTTAGTTGGAATGGATATCTCTGATTTAACCAACAGCAAATCCAAGTCCACTTGATAGTCAGACAATTGGATTCACAGAAGTAAGCTTCATATAAAGAAACTGATAAGAAAATCAAAGAAATTTATACTTGAAATGATCTTGCAAAACAGAATGTAATTAGCAGAAGAAATTGGCACTACCTCTACTCGGTTCTGTAGGGAAGCAACACAATTGGTTATCTCGTCAAAAAATATCAAAATTCTCAGGATTGAGCCACGAACAAAATGGTGACACGGCATGCTACCTTGACCGACCAAGGTCGGCCCTTTGTTTTGCAAGAATTCGGTCCCACGCATCTTCATAATTTGACTTAATTTGTTCATATTGGGTTCAAACTCTTTCCAAACAATTTGGAATTTCATCAAACGACCATCATCTGGTCCCACACCACCAAGGGCCGGTTTTATGCCCTCTTGGTTGGTCCCTCACTTCTCCATAAGGTTTTATTACCTAATGCTCAGATGAGCACTATTTTAATAAATGATTAAACCAGCAATTGATCATTCTTTCACCAACTGGTCTGCAAAGGACTTTGGTGCTTGTTCATTCGAACATCTGGGCGCTACATGGTCGGACCATCATCCCATGTAGTCGGTCCCTCTCACACTCGTTGGTTGATTTTCAATAAATCAATTGATCAGCAATCGATCAAAATTAGGGTTTCGAATCGGATGCCCTTCAAAGCATAATTCCAAACAAATTCAAACACTAATAATTTTATGTTGATCCAGCAATCAACATTCTAATTAATTATGCTTGGTCTAGCTACCAGCATTTTAAATGAATATTTTATTTTGGTCGTGCAACCAATAATTCATTAAACGAGCAATATTTGCTCTGACTATCAATATTGATTCAAATATCTTTCTTCTTTTTTTCGGTCAAATAGAACTTTCATTGAAAAAAGGTACTTAAGAGGGGTGCCTTAACCCAATGATTACAACCGAACAAAAAAGGGGAACCGAAAGGGGATTCGGCTACCCAAATAAAAAAACACAAAAATTACGGAGGCCGGTATAATGAATCCCATAAAGAAATCACAATATATGCCGTAATCCCTAACATTCTTGTATTTGATTCGGCCCAAAAGAACGCTTGTAATTTGATATCTCTAATGAGGCTTGCCAAAGTTTTCTTTTTGTTATTGATGGTTCTTGCATTTCGCTCTTTCCATATACACCACCAAATTGCAACGGGGATGTTATTCCATATGCGGCTAAGTCTTTCGTCTCCCCAATTAAACTTCCAAGTCTTGATAGATACAATGATATTAGGGTCGTATGACCATCCAAAGTGGCACCCTTCAACGAAGTAATCCCATATTCTCCGGGTTCTCCAACAACCATAGAACAAGTACGAACTCGATTCGTCGTATTCCTCACAAAAACGACAAACACTAGACATCCACCTCTTCTTAAAAGTTTATCCGCCGTCATTACCCGATCATGAGAGAGAAGCCAAAGAAAAAAATTGATTTTGTGAGGGTACTCATTACTCCATACAACATTGATTGGATAATCCGGCTCACCTTGATCGTCGTTGTCTTTACTTCCATCCTTAACCGTATATTGACCATGATCACTACCAACCCAAATTCGGGTATCCGTAACCCCTTCTTGAATAGAGATGAAAGAGAGAAGATTTGATATAGATAACACTTCACTTGTAATAGTTTGAGAGTATCTTTGCCTAGACATAAATGCCTACCTTACACCATCTTCCCTAACTTCATACATACTAGCCACCACAAACTCCTTGGTCCCTGAAGCTTCATAAGCCAAAGGAAACATATCGCACAATCTTCCTTCACAAAGCCAAGAATCTTCCCAAAATTTAGTTTCCTTACACGCTCCAATCTTAAATCTAATATTTTTATTGAAATCTTCAATCTCTTTATAGATATTAAACCACAAGCTACCGCCATTCGATCCTTTGGGTTGGAGAGTTTCCCAACCGGTAAATGTTTTACCAAAATTTTCAACTATGATCTTCCTCCAAAACGCTTCTTTCTCTACGCCAAAGCGCCACCACCATTTTTTTAGCAAAGCCGAGTTCACTTGCTTAGCTCTTCTTATACCAAGACCACCTTTTTCTTTTGGTTTTGAAGACAATTTCCAACCAATATTGTGAATTCTTTTCCTATTTTCATCATCCCATAAGAAATTTCTCACAATTCTATCAATTTTCTTAGTTATGGAGCAAGGAGCAAGAAAAATAGAGAGATAATAAATGGGTAGGCTAGCTAAAACGCTTTTGATGAGAGTTAACTTACCTCCTCTTGCTATTGTTTTTCCATTCCAAGCAATAACTCTTTTTCCACAAATTTCAAGTGTTTTTTCCCATTTTTGAGTGCCTCCTACCTTATCTCCCAAAGGTAGGCCAAGATATATGCTAGGAAAACTCGCAATTTGCATCCTAGCATGTTAGCATAATTTTCAACTTCCCCATCGACCACTACTCCAAATAAGCTACTTTTGGAGAAATTTATCTTCATACCCGAAGTTAACTCAAAACAAAGAAGGAGGTAACGAAGGGCATCAACTTGTTCTCTCTTAGCATCAAGAAAAATGATTGTATCATCGGCAAATTGTAAGTGATTTGTTTTTGTTCCCCCCTCCTTGACAAAAAAACCCGAGATTTGATCTTGTTCTTGTGCTTTGTTCAACATACAACTTAAAACTTCACCAACAATAATAAAGAGAAAAGGAGAAAGGGGGTCTCCTTGACGGAGTCCCTTTTCACTATCGAAGTAACCGAAAGACGATCCATTGACAAGAACCGAGAACTTTGAGAATGTTAAACAATTTCTAATCC
Organism: Papaver atlanticum; assembly: GCA_023531105.1. Lineage (NCBI taxonomy): Eukaryota > Viridiplantae > Streptophyta > Magnoliopsida > Ranunculales > Papaveraceae > Papaver > Papaver atlanticum. The sequence goes on from JAJJMB010014022.1 coordinate 13,576,200, forward strand.
AAGCCCTCCAAACACCACCAAACCCCATTTTGAACAAAACTTCATTTAAAAAATTCCAATTCACATTATCAAACGCCTTTTCGAAATCAAGCTTATAAACCAACCCCGGTAATCTTTGACGAAGTCTAGAATCCACACATTCGTTTGCTATCAATACTCCATCAAGAATATGTTTTCCTTTGATGAAACTAGATTGAGTTGTTGAGATTAGAGTAGGAAGGTATACCTTTAAACGCTCCGTCAAAACTTTTGAAATGATTTTGTACACACTCCCAATAAGACTAATAGGCCGAAAGTCTTTTACTTCTTCTACACCCGCCTTCTTGGGGATGAGCGCAATAAAATTGTTTTTCAAAGACAAGTGAAGAATATTATGGTCATGAAATTCTTCAAAAACCTTCATATAATCTTCTTTTAGAAAATCCCAACAAACAAGAAAGAACTTCATAGGAAATCCATCCGGACCCGGGGCACGATCAATTCCCAAATCTTTAATTGCATTCTTAACTTCTTCTTCATTAAACGATCTCTCCAACCATATACTTGCATTCTCATCAATACGCTTTAGACACATATTTTTGATTCTTGGACGATTGTTTGAATTTTCTTTAAACGCTAACTCAAAATGATTTGCAATACCCAACTTGATTTCTTCTTTATTTCCGGTCCATCGACCATTGATACGAAGGTTATTGATGTTGTTAAAAGCTCTATGACCCCTCACTACTCTATGAAAATGTTTGGTGTTTCTATCTCTATCTCGAAAGTATCTAACTCTTGACTTTTGCCGCAACATTATGCTTTGACGACGATGAGCCACATCAAACTCCACTTTAGCCGTCACAAGCATGTCTTCTTCACCTTCGGTAAGACCCCTTTGATCATCTAGTTCATCTAACTCCTTCATCTTGGTAAGTGCCAAGTCAATTGCCCTATCAATGTTCCCAAAGACGTCTCGATTCTACACCTTCAATTTCTCCTTCAAAGCATGTAATTTCTTTAAAAAACATTCACCCGCCGTTCCTACAAAAGAAAAAGATTCCCACCATTCTTTCATTAAAGAAATTATGTTAGTTCCTTCAAGCCAAGCTAATTGAAATCGAAAAGGGGAAGCACCCCAATCCGAGTCCTTTGAGCATAACTCAATGGGAAAATGATCCGGAAAAGGTCTTGCAATTCGCTTGAAGTTGATATTTGGAAAATGATCTTCCCATTCCGACGAGAAAAGAAAACGGTCAATTTTGCTCTTCTTGTTAGGTGGTCTACTCCAAGTATACTTCGCACCGGAAAGAGGCAATTCGATAAGGCCCAACTCATTACATAGGTCATCGAAGAATTTCATTGAATTCGAAGCTCTACGACAACCCCTTCTCTCCACCATGTATCTTATTTCATTGAAGTCTCCACCGAAACACAAAGGCATTCCATTCCAATAACCATGCAAGGTGGATAACTCCATACGAAATCTTTTTTTTTTCGTTCACAATGCAAGGACCATAAACACCAATCAAGACCCAACGGAAGTTATCCTCCAAACTACGACAATAAATGCTTATAGTAAAAATACCTTCAAGAAAATCGTCAACTTCAATCATATCCGAATTCCAAATCAACAAAATTCTGCCCGATCTTCCATAAGAATTTAATGCAATCCACCTACACGGAGTCGAACCCCAACATTGACGCACAATCTTGTCATTACAAGCACTAAGCTTAGTCTCTTGAATCATAAGAATAGTAGGCTTCCACCGTTTCACAAGGTTTCTTAACTTCGATCGTTTTCCGGATCACCAAGACCATTAACATTCCAAGATACTAATTTAAACATTATTAATAAACAACAACCCGACACAAGCACACCAAATAACCAAGAACAGTCAATTTCCTTCATTTTCTCCACTCCCAAACTCATCTTTAAAAGCCGGTGCAAGAGCCATAATTGAGCTCGTAACAAATGAGATTGGGATTTCCGGAGTCTTTGAGTTTGTTGAGAAGAAACTCCACATTCGGACTATCAACGGGTGTATTATCATTGATCCTTGCACCACCACTAGTATGAGATGCGGCATCATCATTGTCTTCAGCTGACCTCAGTGAAATCATTTTCTTGCTAGTCTCTCCTGATGGAAAAAATTGAGCCTCCATATTAACCTCATCCTCACTAACATTTCCTCCATTAGGATCAGAACCATGGATGGAACTAGACGTTGGGACTTCTTTAGACATTTTATATTTCAATTGTTTTCTTAAACTTCTCAAGGAAGAGGAATCCATTCCCACTGAGCTAGATAAATGAGCACCGGAGCCAGGGACAGGAGGAATAATAATTCTAATAATACTAGTGTTAATTGGCTCACCTCCTGACTTTGTGATTGGCTAGGCTTGAAAACACACAGAAGGCCCAATACCTTCTAATCCTATTTGCTTTGAGTTGGACCCATTAGTACCGCGACAAACAGTATCCATCTTCTTTCCGTCAAAATGCAAATTAGAAGATTTCAAAATCAAAGGACTTTGAACACGCGTCTCCGTGCTACTTGTCTGCACAACTGCATCCCTGGACCCACAAGGTTGACCTTGTCCCTCTTTTCCAAACACGTGATCAGAAGGCCATTGGACTTGGTCCACCGATAATTTGCTGCCACGTAGAGTATCATCTTCTTCTTTGTTACTGATGAACGGAGATGGTTTTCGACGCCAGAAAAATCCCGGTGGAGGCTCCATTCTATCAATTGTGATGTAGACAGGCTTCATATTTTGTCTAGATGGCTCCAACACCTCACTAATAAACCTAATCTCAACCCACACTCTTGTATTATCAATGGTTAACTCCTCACACCAAATGCAATTGCTAACTGGGCCACGTACAAGAACCCTTATTTCCGATAAATCCGTTGCCATTGATGATTCAGCACTAATGTCAATCAAACCCCCAAATTTATCATTAATAATCTTGAAAGTATTGAAATCTCACATATTAAAAGGAACTCCTTTTACACCAATCCACTGTTTCTTAATGTTGAGTGAGTCTGGTTTGTGTATAGCATTTATACCAGCGAACCAAGGGAAGATTCCAATACCAACATCTTCAACCTTCCAGTTTCCAAATTTTCGGACTCTAGAAAAATCAGTAAAAGAGTTGACTGTAAAAACTGCTCTACATTCATCGATAGGCTGAAGTTCAAGGCCTAGATTCCAACCAAACTTGTTCATTACCCATCTTTCCAATCAAATTCAACACCTGATAATGCAATTTCCACAACAAGAGTTCTATTCCAAAGAGATTTTAGACCCTTATCAGAAAGTGGTTTAGTCAAAGGTAGCTGTGTTTCATCTTTATTATGCTGAGAGTAGTCTTTTCGATTTGAGTCACACCAAGCATTTGTAATTGGATTAACTGGAATCACTTCCCTCATTTTCCTTTCTTTCTGCTTAGAAGCACTAGACAATAAGTCCTCCAAGAAAACCCTTGTATCCCACCATCCACCTCCATTGTTACCGGCCGGAAAAATAAAGTATCTGGATAAGCCTTATTGTGAGAAACTTGGAGACGTATAAACTCACCATAAACATTTTCCTCTCTAACAGCTAACATCCAATCTTCATTTTCCCTAAAATTCCATTTAGATAGCTTCCCATCACCACCATTTGCCTCTCTCTTCAAGAGACGGGCTAACCAGATTCCACCCCTGAAGTTAATCCAGCAAAATCTTCTTTTGTTACCTGACCAGATTGCAACATGAACCACATCGTTCCTCCCTTTTTTGCCCATTGAAGCACCAATAATTTTTCTTTCCACCTTGATATTTTTCCAATCTCTCACTTTCACATCTGATCTTGTGCTGCCATTACCTACGAAACTGTTGGACGGATTACACTCACTGGGTCTTGATCTCCTTCTTGATTGGGTCACAAAACCATCTTTATCTACTGTCCTGCTGATATTTACCATTTTCCGACGAGAAGACTGGCCGGAAATACCTTTCTCTCACCTTTTTGCTTTAGCTGCCGTGATAGTGTTTTCTTGATATGACAATTATTGTTAATACTAGAACTCTGGCGAGAATGAGCAATGAAATCTGGAATGGGTATCACTCTAAATTTCTCTCTTCCAATATCAAAAGCTACTATGGATTTAGCATTTGATTCAATTATCAATATTCAGAAATTCATCAAACGAGCAATATTTGCTATGACTATCCATATTGATTCAACTATTAATATTCAGTAATTCATCAAACGAGCAATATTTGCTCCGACGAGCAATATTGATTCAACTATCAATATTCAGTAATTTATCAAACGAGCAATATTTGCTCTGACTATCAATATTGATTCAACTATCAATATTCAGTCATTCATCAAACGAGCAATATTAGCTCAGACTGTCAACATTCATCACGCTGATTCACTATTAACGATCATTCGAGAATTATACATCTGTCCCAGTAGACATGCTCAATCCATGAACCATAGAGCATTAGTCCATCATGTTCGATTCAACAGTACTAAGACTCATCGTCTAGTCAAGTCAACAATTGACTAAATACACGTCTGTTTTGCAGACTCCACATTCATGAGACATCAATCGTCACATGGGGGGATATTAACTAGGGTTTTGGTTTGGCGGCCTACGGCACATGTGTTCATCCACGATGAGACATGTGAGTAAGTCGTGCAAGCGGTTGAAGAAGTTGGAAAAGTAGTGGATGGACGATCAACCCAGTCTCCACACGACATGGAACTGGTTAAACCACGATCTCCCATTTTCCCACTCTTCCACTCAAACAACTGTCACACTTACTGGGGATCAATGTGTCCACGTTCTAGCAATATAAATAAGTTCTCTGAAATCATGATTGAACAAGTAAGAACAACACGGGAATTATCACCACAATTCTCATCTGAACAATCAATCTCAATTGAGAAGAATACAAACTTATTCGAACCCAGCAGTTCATCAATTTGTAGAAACCCACAACACATTTACAATCCATTTAATCATCATTGATCTCACACATACTTCTCAGCTTCCCTCCTACAGACCGACCCATCCTCTCTTGTAACCGAATTGACTCTGGAATGACCATTATCTTGGTTTAGGCCGGAGTCCTACAGATTGATCTCTCGAACTCAAAGCACTCCCGTGTAGTGCATCTGTTTGCAAAAAAGGTTAAAGCAATTTGCTCGGTTGAGGAGTCTTCGTCCGCACGGTCATCTCCCCATTTCCTAAAAAACCAGTAAATCGTTTTTCCCCATCAATAGATTGGCGACCACAGTGGGAGATCATTCTCTCGGTTGCAATCTCAATTTTCACAAAGATGGTCGGTCCTAGGTATGGTTCAGTTACCAACTCGGGTTCAACACCCAACCCTAACATTGCAAGCTCTAGTGGTACCGCCAATACCACTCCTCCGGCCAGCAATATCAGGCCACCTGCTAATACTACTCCTATAAATGCCAGTGCTCCAGTGATCACCCCTGCAAGCGATGGTACTGGCACCATCAACAATCCTCTCTTCGGTCGGACACCAGAAGAAATCAGAGAAAATCCTCCTACCATAGTTGATCTCATGAAGGTTCGGGAGGTTCTCGCAAAAAATCAAACTGATATGGTTGCCACGCAGAAAGAGTTATGCACCTATCTCAAAACTCTCACAGATAAAATGTCAGAGAAAACTCAGGACGGGTCAGAGAAAGGAAAAGCCAAAGAAACATCCCTGGCTGCTGATCCTGAAATCTCTCCAATTCATGTGGTGGACGATGATGAAATCCGCAAAGCTGCAGATAACCCACCAACGAAAGAACCACCTAGTTTCATCACTCGTGAAGATTTGGAACGCCTTCTGGAGGACCGTGGAAAAGATAAGACATCCTATGTCCATCGTCACCAACCTCCATACCCTGCTGCAACGCAAAGGATTCCTCTTCCAAAGGGTTATACCTCTCCAACATTCACTCTTTATGATGGAACAGGCAATGCTCGAGAACATGTTTCTCCGTTTCTGGAATCGTTGGGTGAACATGAGTACAACCATGTCGTTCGTTTGAAGGAATTTGCAAAGTCTCTAACAGGCAGAGCATACACCTGGTACAACAATATCGCACTAAGAAGCATTGCCAGCTCGGGAGAGATGATTAATGCTTTTTACCGAAAGTACTTCTTTGTTTCAGAAAAAGTCACTCTCTCTGATCTGGGAAGTTTGTTTCAAAGGAGCAACGAACATCCTAACGATTACGTGAAGAGGTTCAGAGTCCAGGCTCTGGACTGTCATGATCCAAATGTCACAGAGAAACAACTTTTAGAACTGTGCATAAATGGAATGATTCCAGTCTACAGAGCTTTGCTGGAAAATCTATGATTCCAGACTTTCTCAGAGCTTCACGAAGCGGCCAAGCGATCAGCAACTACCGCACCTGCTTTATTGGAACGAGCAAAGGCTATAAAAGTTGGGGAACCGAGGGAAACTCGAGGTAGAAGATGCTTGATTAACAAGCAGTACAACCTCCAACCTTCCACGAACGTTATTGCAGAAGGGAGCAAACGGAAAGCCGAGGCAGAACACAAGCACGCTTCTCTAGCCCCTCATAAAGCATAGCAGAAGGATGATCAAACTCGGAATGCACAAGCTCCAACCCAACACACGGAAGTTGATCAAGCAGAACCTGATTTCCCCTTTCCCATTGAAGAGGTGATCGAACTATTAGAGGTCTGGATCCAGGATGGTGCAATCAAACTTCCATATGTCAGGAAAGAACCAACTGAAGAGGACATGGAGAATCCTCGCTAATGTTGCTTTCATAGATTCATCAATCATCCCACAAGTAACTGCAGAATTTTGAAGCGAATATTCAAAGAAAAGGTCGAATCGGGAGAGCTTAACCTGGGGACTGAAGGAGTACACAGAGACCCTCTCCCAGTCAGGACTTTCACTCTCTCTGAACCACCTATCAAGGAAGCAGTGCAATCCTTAATCGAGCACGCCTGTGAATTGGTGTACCTATCAAAAGTCTCAAAGAAAAGACATGTTTGCTGCACTAAATCACATCGTATCAGGAAAGCGTGTGTCAATCCAAGAAATATTCCCTGAATCTCCAACCACAGATAAGGAGATGTACGACTGGGGACATCTCACCACAGTTCACCTCAAGGGAAACGAGTTCAAGCGAGTGTTGTTTGATCTTGGTACTGCTGTCAACATCATCCCATTGAAGACTCCCAGAGCTGCTGGTATTACTCGACAGGAAGCTACTCATGCTCTCATCTCAATCATGGACCATGAAGGAACGCCTAGAGACGCTTATGGTTACATTACTCTCAAGATGAGAGTAAGTTCAACCTGAACAAAAACCAAATTTTACATAATCCGGGAAGATTCAGGCTACGACATGGTTCTCGGACGAACATGGATTCACACTGAAAAAGTGACTACTGATGAGGCACCTACTCCCCTCTCAAACGAGGAAAGCTATGATTCAGAAGATTCAATGGATGTTCCATCAACAAAGCATTTGGAGCAATTTCAAACTCTGATGGAGCTGAAACAAAAGCCTGAAAAAGATGCATTGACATTTATCAGGAGATTATGCACTAGTTTCACTCCTATTAATACGTCCATGTCATCTGTTTTCAAAAATGCTCTCCTAGTCCGGGGACTCAATCATGCTAGCAACTCTACTGTTATAAGACGCTATGAGTGGATAGCCTCACCACTACAATATTTTACTAAGTGGTTAAATCTGGAACCTCTCTGGATTGAGCACTTCTTTGAGATATTCATTGCTGAAATAATGTCCAAATACAATAAGGAATATCTCGGGTATTCTCCTTTGCGCGAGTGTCCACATGTGCCTCAGAACTGGAAAGCTTCAATGTCTGCACAAGCATGGAACCCCACTGTGAAAGGAATGTCGAATCAGCAGAAGATATTCAGAGCACGAACGATCGAGCCTAAAAAAAATCATGAAGGAGATCTGGTTCTCAAAGCAACTAAACGTAATCTTCATTTAGAAGTAGTCAATAGACCTGTGTTAATGAAGATGATGTGGAAAATTCTAAATTCAAATGATGAATGGTCACTGTTTTTCTCTACAAAATTCAAGGATAAAAATGGATAAAGGACATCTAATTGGAGACAGTCAACAGTTTGGAAAGGACTGAAATGGGCATGGAATGCTTTAAAAGATGATATCAGGTGGAGAGTTGGGGATGGTTCAAATATTTCAGTATGGTTTGATATTTGGTTGGGAGAGAGTCCATTAATAAATGTTGTTGGATATACAGATTATGTTAAGAAGAACATTGACCTGAAAGTTAATGCATTACTATCTGATGGTCAGTGGATCATTCCAACTGATCTGCAACAATTTATTTCTAGTGCCAATTTTCCTGCTGTTAATTGTGGAGTTGATCAAAGGATATGGGCAGCTGACAAAAATGGTACATTTTCAACTTCTACTGCAGTTGAAAAAATAAGAAGCAGAGAACCTGTTTTGTCTTGGCCAAAATACATATGGCAGAATTTTATTCATCCTAGCATTACTAGTAATGTATGGAAGCTGCAACAAGAAGTGTATGTGGATGATGTTATTATGGTGAAGAGGGGTTATGAAATGGTCTCAATTTGTTGCATTTGTTGTGCAGAGCAAGATTGTATGCAACACACTCTCTGGGAATGTGTTTTTAGTGTTGCAGCATGGGATTGGCTAACTGAAGTGTTTGGTTTCACAAATCCCAAGTCCTTCACTGTTGTTTGCAAGGAAGCTAAGAATAAAAGCATCATGGTTAAACAAATTTGGTTAACAGCAGCATATGCCACTATGAAAGAATTATGGTTTCAAAGAAATGCAAGGCTGTTTGGTGAGGTTAAACCAAATCTTAACAAATTTAAAAGCAGAATCATTCAACTGGTCTATGAAGGGGGGTATAGAATGACAGGAAGCAGATCTGGGATGACATATGAAAATTAGATAATTTCTTTTTTTAAGCTTTAAGTTGTTTGCTAGCTTTGTTATGTTATTGTTATTGTAAGTTCTGTTCCTGCTATTAAAATAGCAATGGGTCTGTCATGTATTTAGTCATCTTGACTTTTGTTTTCCAATCAATAAAAAAGTGTGATTCAGCAAAAAAAAAAGTAATCTTCATTCTTCAAAGAACTCCAATTCGGAAGTGTTGATGGTGGTTTTTAGTTCAAGGGATAAAATCGTAAACCCTGTATTTAATGCGCTGTCATCCTGCAAAGGAACAGAAGACATTTAAAAGACATGAGTGTTTAAGCCTCCTCGCTCACATATGTATTGAGCAATTCAATATATCTGTATATATGAAATTTACTCAGAATGGTGCGTGCAACAGCAATCCCAAAATATTGTGTGAATTTTATCTTCCACCGGCATTATTCACTAATGCATTGCCTGCCTAGTATTTTCCTATGCAATGTTCCCACCCGAACTCTCAATATTGGCATGACATGACGATTAATGTTCGCTCGCAGCGGAGTAGCATGAATCTCCCGAAGTGTCAGTATTGAGAACTGCATGAAAACACTCACGTAGGCCACGCCACTCTCTATAAAGAGATCAGCGTGTTTACACACTTTTTAATTAAAAGTTAGAGCGATCGAAAGCGTTTAAATTCCTTAAGGAAAATCTAGACTGTCCATATCAGTCTTAAAAAACGATCACGGCCACACGATTTGGCCACACAATTCAACAGGCCTAGCCTACTCCTAGCGGAACTAGGTGATCATCATGATTACCACCGGCGGGCCCACTAACATCCCAACCGAACGGATTCCATCTAGTACACCCGCAAGCACTTCGAACGTTAACCCTAATATGGTTGTTCGCGCTATTTAAAAAATAAGCTCAAACGAGCTAAGACCGAAAAAAATGGTCTCACATACATCATGACTGTCTAACTTAGCCAGCCTAGTTGGACGGTTGAGATCTTCCTTGGAATGATCAAAGAGGCGCCCGCATACCCGTTGGCGTCCCAACTTCTCCCTAGGTCGATCGACCTGCCTGCGGCAAGTCTAGAGGGCGTCAATTCGTTTGCCCAAACTAGGGCGAACGCGCTATTCCAAAGCCCTAATTTGGGTTGCGACAGCATACAGCTATCGCAAATCATCACATCCATCCAACTTTTCCAGCCAAGTTGGATGACCTAGATCATATCCCGCACGATTAAAGAGATGCCAATGCGTTCACCGCTGACCCAATTGCATTCCTGGTCGATCGACTTGCTCATGGGAAGTCAATGACGCATAAAACTGTTCGATCGAACTAGGGTAGACGCGGCCGTTTTAAAACCCTAATTTATATTTGCAGCAGTATGCTACTGTCGCAAATCGATCATGACCACCCATCTTCGCCAGCCGAATCGAGTGGCTTAGATCTAATTTTAGAGTGCAAGGAGATGTCAGCGTGCTCGCAAGCGGCCCGTCTTTGCACATGGTTGATCGGCCTGTTAAAATCAGCGCCCAGCGCTTTGATTCGATGAGCCAAACTAGGGTTGGCCGAACGGCTTCCAAACCCTAAATCAACGACAGCAAGCAGCTGCCGCAAAACCATCTCGTCCGTCCAACTTTGCTATCTTGGTTGGACGGCTTAGATCGGATACTAGATGATCGATGGGGTGCCACTATGATCACCGGCCATCCCCCTCTCGTAGGGTGTGATCGACCAATCAGTAGCTAACCCCTAGAGCTACAAAACGATCGCCCAAAGTTGTCCGGTCACGCTCTTCTTTTTCAGACGATCGACTCGCGACTAATTTAGAAAAGCTCTAAAACAACGATGCTCCATGCACATCGATTATTTTGAGCTGCTTGCTTAAAAGCGATGTTTTACGTGCATCGAATACATACGATATTTTATGAATATCGGCTTCGCAAATAACTTAGTTATTTAACCTAATAGCGCCGCGTGCTATTCTATGCGGCAAGACCCACGACTTGACCCATTTACTCGAGACATCAAACGTGTCACAAACTGGGGGATGATCACTGGGGTATTGGTCTAGCGGTTTACAGCGTGCGGCACGCAACGCACCCACTACGAGAAAGTGTCAGGAAAGGACGGACGGTTAACAACGATGAGAGTAGTGGGTGAAGGTGTGGCCAGTCTTCCCTCATAATAGAAACGTGATGATTACCGCCTCTTATACAACCCCACTACTCAACTACTTAATCTCCTCCACTTCCTACGAGGTCAGGTGCGCTCAGTGACTTGTATAAATAGATTTTTAATCTATTTCGACAATAACAACACAAGTGTTATCAACACAAGTATCCAGAAACCATATTCTGATACAAGTCATAAAACAACCACACCTTCATAATTCAACATTCTGATCTCAAACACCTTCTTCGTTTCCCTCCCTAAGATCAACCTTTCTCCTTCACTTTGTGACCGAATTGAATCTGGAACGGCCATTTCTTGGTTTAGGCCAGAGTCTTACAGATTAATCTATCGAATCTAAAAGTACTCCCGTGCAGTGCATTTGTTTAGGGTTTGAATTCGTTTCTCATCAACACACCCCAATTTACCAAAAACAGCGGAACCAGTTTTTACCCCCAAACAACTGGCAACCACAGTGGGAGATTGATCTCTCGGTTGCAAAATCAGTTTCTCAATATTCATTCCAGTTTTCTCAATTTCAAAAGGGTGGATCTTAGATCCAATTTAATCATTAAATTCAATTTAGGTTCAACAATCAATTTCAATTCAGGTGTTCCATTCGTTAATAAGCTTCACAAAAATGATTTTTCAAGCAATGCTACTGGAAATGCCTTGGATAGCTGAGCACCAGTTAATCTCCCAGATTAAAGGACCAGAAAGCCGCGTGGAGACATAAGAAGACGTGACTACTACTTAGAAGAACACAATGGCTTCTCTAGAGATCCGGATGGAGCAACTGCCTTTTCTGCAACACCACAAGTGTTGTATGGAGCAAGCCAGAAATGCCTCAAAGGGTCCACACCCATAAAGACAAAGTGAAGATTCGCGTGGATGTTGTTCCAGTATGGAGATAGTCGACAACAAATCTCAACACCAGTGGAGTCCTAGGAAGACACCTGCAGAGATCACAAAAGAAAAGGTATATCTATATTCCACCACTGCTACCAATTTAAAGTCAGGAGTATCCGTTATCACTTCATCAACAAAACGTGTAGATCCAGAACATGGCGTAATTCTGAGAATTCGTACATCTACAATAACAAAGGAGGCTTGACACATCTTCAAATCATCATAAAGGGTTCGCCTATTATGTCAACCCGGACAAGAACAAGCCCGGGAAATCTTCAGATCTACTGGAGCCGACACCTCAAGAGAGCAGCCTCAAGAATATAACGATGCCCGCGTCATCATGTCGAGAAATAATCCACAACCGAGATAACCTCACGCATAAGAGATCTGAGAAATTGCTGCACCAAAAGGACTCGCGTCTCACACATTTCCTTTGCCTAGGGAAACAGGATAGTACCCATCTATCGTATTATGCTGGAGAAGCTGCGCTTTCAGGCATCCTCTGAACTTCGTGAAGCTGCTAAACGCTCAACTACAACAGCACCTGCCCTGCTAGAAAGAACCAGGCCTGCCAGGAATGAAGAGCCTCATGATATTCGTGGAAGCATACATCTCACCAACATGCAATACAACCTCCAGCCTTCTGTAAGCAGTTTCACTAAAGCAGCAAGAGGAAAACCACCGAGATACAACATCCTGCGCGTCCAAAACCGCCCACTCCAACTCCAGTACCACATGCACGACTGTCACAATGATAAAACAACGTCCAAGATATACCATATCTTGCTTGACGGCAATAACATCGGTGAGAGACGCTTTCATAATTTCGTCTCCCGTAGAAGAAGTAGTGTCATTACCGAAGGAGGTTGCACCTGGGACTTAAGAGGTACATACGGACTCTCCATGTCAAGAGCTTCATCATATTTGCACAACCTGTTAGTTAAGTCATTCGCATGACGGAACTTCCCTACTCCTCAAAGACACGATCCAAAGATGATAAAGGCAAAAGAGTGTGGTTGGGGACTACTAAGCACTACCCATCTCAAAGATGTTGAATTTAGAGAGACACAAGCACGCTATCATTATGATTCCAAGATGTCCAAAGACGAGGACATACTCAAGAGAGCAGACGTATTGTCAAAGACTAACGATATGCCTGGACGTCTATGAAACGCAACATAGACGCAAAGACAGCCTCATGATCAGTAACTCGTACAATCCTCATCAACATAGGGTTCAATTCCAACTCTCATCCAAATTATTTCCTTAGAAACCCAGCGTGACAACATCTATCAAGTCGAAAGGTCAGTGGATACTCGTGGGCAGGGGACTGTCTCCTTCTTTTCCATTCCATGAGGCAACATCAAGGAAGCTATTGGCTCCATCATTAGCTTCTCCCTCTGATAACGAGACAAGCTCTACCACTATATGAAGACTGCCAAGTTCGTGCCCGTAGCTATCACGCCTTTCCTTGTCAGTCTCTTCTGATCACAGTTGCTGCCAAGAACCGTTGTTGCTCGTTTGTTGATACCAGCCCGATCTTCACCATAGAAACAACCACTACGGACAAAGGTAAACCGAACTTATGCATATTTTATTTTCCCATGAAGAAGTAATAGAGTCCCGGAGGCGAGATGGCGATATATTTATTATGGTAAACCCACCGACCATACATGATAGAACCATGTAAATCACGCTTGGGGACTGAGGATCAACACGGAATCCCTTCACTGTCAAGGACCTTTTCAACCCAGAAGAGACGGTCAACCAAGAAGTCATAACCGTGACAAGGTTACCACTTTTCAAAGATGCAGCGTAAGAGTATCATCACATCCCTATTTGGGAGGCGCATGACCGACAAGCAGTATTTGGTTCAACCATCCATAAGCATTGTTATCAATGAAGAATCAAAGAAGAAAGTCGCGTCTCAGCAAGCCAGACCGACCGAATCATGTCGTCCACAGAACTCAATGAAAAAAGCTGGCAAACGGGCAGGCCGGGGCTGGCTTGTTACGGGTTAGATGGGTACGGGTTAAAACGGTCCAAAGCTTGCGGGCCGGTATTCTTCACGGGTGGTCATTTCTTCAACCCGCGCCCGTAACGGGTAAAGCTTGCGGGTTCACGGGTTATCCCGGCTTGTTTAATTGATGTTAAAATTAAAACTTAATTTAGTTAATTTGCGGTCCTGTGACTCTTGTTTAAGCTTTGGTCATCTTCAATCTCTATTCAACACAAAAATCAAACAAAGATCCATTTAATTTTTAACACAAAAATCTAACACAGATCCATTCAACACAAAAATCAAAACCCATCTTTAATCTCTAATTCTCTATTCAATTTCTGAAACTCCATCTTATTCTTGGATGATTCACTGTCACAAAGCTTCAAACCACCACCAGATTTCCACCAACAGTTATAAACCCATGTCTCCATTATTAACAGCTCAGATTGCTTACCTTAACAATTTTAGGTTCATCAACAGAAGTATAAGTCTCTCTCTTGATCCTTGAATCGAAGATACAAAAATTATCACGTTAACGTATATGTTAAAAAAAAACAACTAAAATCACACAATCAACGGAGTTTAATACAATACTTTGACGGAAAATGGGGCTATAAACTACCAACTGAAAATTGTGAGTAATTAACAGTGTAATTAGCAGCAATTCAGCTGAAGTACCCTTACAACTCTAACCGATTTCCTCGTAAGCACCATTCAATCAAACCACCACAACTAATTTTATAGCTTCATTACATGCATTTCAAACTCAACCAAATCAGAGAGATATCGAAACCCTTGCTACAGCTCAACCACAGACAAATATAAATTATTTCGAATCAGTACCATATTCAAATTCGAGCAATTTCAGTCCAGTCTCAATCAAAGATTCAAAACCCTAACCTCATTAACAACAACAGCAACAATAGCAACTGTAATTCTCAGAAACCCTAATCTCTTCATGAATCGATCAAACCCTAAATTCTTGATTCAAAACAGTTCAAACCTCTTGAATCATAAAAACCCATCTCCAATTTTATCACAGAGCTTCATTTTCTATGATTTATCCACCTTCAGTTCATCTCGATTCCATCAGACTCAACCAAAATCGCCTTCACTGCTTGATTTCACTTAACAGTGTAATTAAATGAAAACCCTAACTCTCTGTATGGATAAGAAGAAGAAGATTAGAAGAAGAAGAAGAATGAGAAAGAGGTGGGAGGCGCAGCCACAGGAGAAGACGGTGGGGAGAAAAAAGAAAAGAAATAGGAAGAAGAAATGAAAAGATCTGTCTGCTAGGGTTTTAGTGTTTTTATATCTTTAACGTAGGGATAGGATTAAGTATTGACCCTAGTCCTACATAATCCAATGGTGAAAATTAATAATTATTACTGTACATGGGTTTACAGGTTTACCTGCGGGTTTACAGGCCGGGCACGGGCCCGTTTACTAACAAGCCACCATTTCTCTAACCCTAACCCGGCTTATTTATAACCCAGCCAAGCCGGGTTAGGGTTTTCATGGGCCGGGTACGGGTTTATCCACGGGTTTTGGCTTGTTTGCCAGCTCTATCAGTGACGCCTACCCAAGGCCTGCACGAAGCTGCGCATCAACAACCACATCGCCGACAAAGTCAGATTCGGTGTTTCTAGATTTCCAATTTCCTATGGGAGGGGTACATGGGCTGCCAAAAGTTTGGATACAATACAGATCTATCAAGAGCGACTCCCGCCCATTGATCAACAAATGACAAATCCAAAAGATTGCCGCCTTCATCAATTCGTCAACCACCTTACCGGAAAATACAGTGGAAGTACGTCTTTCAAGAGAAAATAAGCTCGGGATAATTACACCTGGGGACTGCCAGCACAGGATGCCTTTACATCCCTCAACCGGTTTATTTCTAATATCAGCATCATCACTGTTGAAGCTTTACAAGCCGCAAAAATTTCTCAACATGAAGACGTACATGTGCATCAAAGACTCCAAAAGTACAAGTCGGAGATATTTTCACATATCCAGCCACACCATCAAATCTGAAGTGTAACTGGGGACTTCTCATCGCATCCCATTCAATACAACCATCCAAGATTCAGAAGACAGTTCAAAAGATGTCGCTTGGAAGGAAGTCCTTGAAGATTTTAGGCACATCGTCCATCCTTCTACATACCTAGCCGGCACGCCACAAATCATCAAGAAGCGTGTAGTCTGTAAGGGGAATATCAAACAAAAGAATGGGAAAGCTCATATTGCAAAATCATGTACACGGGCTCTACTCTAACCTTACCGAAGAGTGCTACGTATAAAGTTTCAAGATATTGCGAGATCTTTCTAAGAATTTGGATTTCTTAGTCGGGAGATTTCAATCATTCATCCAACTGGAAACATAAAATCATAAAAGCAGCATGAATGAGGGATTATTCGATCAATCCCTGGCTCCATCCTCATGAAACAAAGACTACTAAACATCAAAGAAGTGTCATCAATGCCAGGGCCAATGGCGCCTTCACTAGAGTCCTCTCCAGGAGCTGCTTAAACATCCTCTCCGGAAGCCGTTTCAACATCCTCTCGAGCCGCTTCAACACCCTTTTCGGAAGCTACATCAACGTTCTCTTTGGGAGTTGCTTCAACATATTTTTCATAAATTGCTCCAGCAGCCTTTTAAGGATATTCCTCATGATAGGGCTCGTCCACATCAGAGTTGAGGATTATGACGTCGTCATGAATATGGTATTCATGTTTATCCAGGAGTTCATGTTATGCTCCACCCTCCTTCATTTTAGCCGGGCAGCAAACCTTTCAGCCCTAGCACTTGTTAGCTGAGATGCTTATTCGTGCCTCCACTTTTCCTCCATGCTAACCGAAGCCAGGAAAGCTTGGACAAGATCTCGAACGATACTCAGATGTAAAAGGGACTTGGAATGCAGTTTTAGATCCCAACAAACCGTATGCCTAATCTAACTGGGGACAACCGACATCATGCTAGGGGAACGCTCACCTGGACGCCTATTGAACGTGACATGTTCCAAGGACAGGCCGATCCATCTCTCCTGGTAACATCTAACTTTGTCTCATAAGTTTTATCTTTATTTGTCACAATCTAGTGCTTACTCCGCAACAATGTCACTGTTACGTACTAAGCAGGGGACTTAATATTGATGGTGGTTTTTGCGCTGTCATCCTGCAAAGGAACAGAAGCCATTTAAAAGCAATGAGTGTTTAAGCCTCTTCGCCCACATATGTATTGAGTAATTCAATATATCTGTATATATGAAATTTACTAAGAATGGTGCGTGCAACAACAATCCCAAAATATTCTGTTAATTTTATCTTCCACCGGCATTATTCACTAATACATTGCCTGCCTAGTATTTTCCTATGCAATGTTCCCACCCGAACTCTCAATATTGGCATGACATGATGATTAATGTTCGCTCGCAGCGGAGTAGCATGAATCTCTCGAAGTGTCAGTATTGAGACCTGCATGAAAACACTCACGTAGGCCACACCACTCTCTATAAAGAGATCAGCGTGTTTACACACTTTTTAATTAAAAGTTAGAGCGATCGAAAGCGTTTAAATTCCTTAAGGAAAATCTAGACTGTCCATATCAGTCTTAAAAAACGATCACGGCCACACGATTTGGCCACACAATTCAACAGGCCTAGCCTACTCCTAGCGGAACTAGGTGATCATCATGAAGACCACCGGCGGGCCCACTAACATCCCGACCGAACGGATTCCATCTAGTACACCCGCAAGCACTTCGAACGTTAACCCTAATATGGGTGTTCGCGCTATTTGAAAAATAAGCTCAAACGAGTTAAGACCGGGAAAAATGGTCTCAAATACATCATGACCGTCCAACTTAGCCAGCCTAGTTGGACGGTTGAGATCTTCCTTGGAATGATCAAAGAGGCGCCCGCATACCCATTGGCGTCCCAACTTCTCCCTTGGTCGATCGACCTGCCTGCGGCAAGTCCAGAGGGCGTCAGATCGTTTGCCCAAACTAGGGTGGACGCGCTATTCCAAAGCCCTAATTTGGGTTGCGACAGCATACAACTATCGCAAATCATCACATCCATCCAACTTATCCAGCCAAGTTGGACGACCTAGATCATATCCCGCATGATTAAAGAGATGCCAATGCGTTCACCCTCGGCCCAATTTCATTCCCGGTCGATCGTCTTGCTCATGGGAAGTCAATGACGCATCAAACTGTTCGATCGAACTAGGGAAGATGCGGACGTTTTAAAACCCTAATTTATATTTGCGGCAGTATGCTACTGTCGCAAATCGATCATGACCACCCATCTTCGCCAGCCGAATCGAGTGGCTTAGATCTAATTTTAAAGTGCAAGGAGATGTCAGCGTACTCACAAGCGGCCCGTCTTTGCACATGGTCGATCGGCCTGTTCAAATCAGCGCCCAGCGCTTTGATTCGATAAGCCAAACTAGGGTTGGCCGCACGGCTTCCAAACCCTAAATCAACGACAACAAGCAGCTGCCGCAAAACCATCTCGTCCGTCCAACTTCGCTAGCTTGGTCAGACGGCTTAGATCGGATAATAGATGATCGATGGGATGCCGCTATGATCACCGGCCACCCCCCTCTCGTAGGGAGCGATCGACCAAGTAGTAGCTCACCCCTAGAGCTACCAAACGATCGCCCAAAGTTGTCCGGTCACGCTCTTCTTTTTAAGACGATCGACTCGCGACTAATTTAGAAAATATCTAAAACAACGATGCTCCATGCACATCGATTATTTTGAGCTGCTTGCTTAAAAGCGATGCTTTACGTGCATCAAATACATACGATATTTTATGAATATCGGCTTCACAAATAACTTAGTTATTTAACCTAATAGCGCCGCATGATATTCTCTGCGGCAAGTCCCACGACTTGACCCATTTACTCGAGACATCAAACGTGTCACAAACTGGGGGATGCTCACTGGGTTATTGGTCTGGAGGTTTACAACGTGCGGCGTGCAACGCGCCCACTACAAGAAAGTGTCAGGAAAGGACGTACGGTTAACAACGATGAGAGTAGTTGGTGAAGGTGTTACCAGTCTTCCCTCATAATGGAAACGTGATGATCACCACCTCTTACATAACCCCACTACTCAAGTACTTAATCTCCTCCACTTCCTACGAGGTCAGGTGCACTCAATGACTTGTGTAAATAGGTTTTCAATCTATTTCGACAATAACAACACAAGTATTCATAAACCATATTCTGATACAAGTCATAAAACATCCACACTTTCATATTTTCACATTCTGATCTCAAACACCTTCTTCGTTTCCCTCCCTAATATCAACCTTTCTCCTTCACTTTGTGACTGAATTGAATCTGGAACGGCCATTTCTTGGTTTAGGCCAGAGTCTTACAGATTGATCTATTGAATCTAAAAGTACTCCCGTGCAGTACATTTGTTTAGGGTTTGAATTCGTTTCTCATCAACACACCCAAATTTACCAAAGACAACAGAACCATTTTTTACCCCCAAACAGGAAGGACCTTTCATGATCACTAAGTCTGTGGCCGGTGGATACTACAGATTAGTTCACATGGATGGCAATGCGAACGTGGCGGTAATACACGAGAATTGGCTCAAAGCATTTGACGCCTGAGATATTGGACGATTGAGGTATCGGGTGTCTAAGGCACAAACACCCAGAACGTTTGGATTTGGCATTTAGGATTTTCTTTTATTGTATTTTTTATTCCTCCAAAACGTGTGCAATACTGCACTCAGCATTTGAATTCAGCAATTAATCAAAGTTCATTTACTTAAAGAAAATCTCTATCAATTCCAAAAGAAAATCCACACAGCCATTCACTTATCCAAAAAAAATTAAAATATTTAAACCAAATAAAACCTCACGTCTCTCAGAAGTTTAGAGTTCAAGGAATCATCAAAAGGAAACTAAAGGAAATCAGCAAAATAAGATTTCTGCTCCTCTGTAGTTTTCAAGACTTGCAAAGCCGTCTTTGCCAACTCCAGCTCTTTGTATAATCTAACAACCTCAGCCTCTTTCTTCGTCACAGCGTCATTCGGAAAGGGTATGTTCTTCTCACAAAAATCCTTGATGTTACTATTTTCTGACGAAGACACTTCACATTGAAGCCAAGTCTCTCAGAATTCTCCAAGTTATACTCCCAATCAAAGAGTACATCTTGAGTAACATCGCTTCTAGCTCTGGCTCGTATATCATCTATAACACGCAAGATAGCTCCTACTTGCATGGTTTAGAAGTAAACGCGTTTTGGGTCTTTGGTAACGACGAAATGACCATACATCTTCCATATCTTCTTGTACAAACCAGCATATCCAGTAGCAACGCTAAATCCAGCAACTGATTCATGATACGGGAACAACTCACCGAATGCAGGATCAAGAGCAATCCCTGCATTCGGATATTCATGAACGATCATACGAGTCTCGACCATTAGAGCAGTTTCTTCTATATCTGGAACAGCAACAACTTGGGTTTCCACCTCTTCGACAACTTCAGTAGCAATCTCTTCATGACCCTGAGGTGCATAGGTGGTTATGCCATCATTTTTGTTCGTCATATTGTTCGAATCATCATTGCTATCTATGTTAGTCTCAACTTCGTCGTTTGCACCTAATACGACAATTATGTGAGTTAGGGTACTTCAAGGTTGGAATTCAAATAGCAATCATAAAATCCAGCATGTAAGTGAACTAACACTATCTAAGTTCTTTATTATGCATCCAAAACACAAGTAAATGGTGTAAAGATACAAGAAATACGTTTTACAGCAAGTCCGTCTGAGACAGTTTTACACTGCCCTTCACAAAGCAGCGAGCTAGGAGCAAATGCTGCAAATTTTATGGACGTCTCCTGGAAGTTTACTGTTTCATCAATTTCGGCCCCTAAACGTGCTCAAACTCCAAAAAGCTTATTGGTTAGAGATGGGAAATTTCCTGGACATAAGATAACAGTGGCGGACCACAAAAATCCGACATCGGATGAGTATTCTACAGCGTTTTTGCTAAAAGACCGAGTTCTGAATTTTTTGGTGACGTATTTCGGAAAAACTTTCATTCATTCAGATGAATTCTCATTCATTCAATCACAAATCAGCAATTTTATACTTTTATAAAGAAAGTACAAGATGGACACTTACTTGAGTGGTCTCTAAATTTTTCGAGGGGTCGATATTGCCGGCATCACCATTAGAAGCGTTATCACCTTCATTCGGTTCCGCATCTTGAGAATTTTCTTTATCGCCATTTTTCGAAGACGAATGGGCATCATCAGCACTTTCTTCATCCATGATGATCTCCTCCTGGATACATCAACCACAATTATTATTATTTCACTCAAGAAATACCATAAATGATTATACAAGGAAGTACTTACGTCAACTTCTTCATCAACACTCGATTCAAGAGCCATTTTTCCAGCAGTGATGAATTAAAGACCGTCAATACTCGATGGAGCAAAGTTCTAAAATGAAGTAACAAACATTGATTTTATGATCCTAATTGCACGGATAATAAAAAGTCATGGTGAAAGAAACGCGACTCACCAAAGAGACAGCTGGGGACTTTATAGTATTCGGTATCATCTTGTAATCCTTACTTCTGGATTCTCCACCTCGAAGGCTTGGTGTTATTTCCGAGAAATCCACATTCATCCTGGATCTCACAGCACGACCATCCTGTGGTAAAATTAATGAAATGATTAAAATATAACTATTGTGTCTTTACAAAATCATAAGAAGAATTCTTACTGGTGAATATCTTTGAGGTGTTTTTCGCTTATCTCCGCCAGAAAGATATTTCAATCTCGGCTGGGTGGAGATCATCTCAGCAGTAGGAGGTTATTGTGAGGGTGTCTGAGAATCCATTACAAAGTCATGGAGGCGCTCAAGTTGCTAGGTCCAGAAGCCTATATAACCCGGAGTTCCATATGTGGCTCGGTCAGGGAAAGGAAAAAAATACGCACGTTCATTCGAGTAGGTACAATCCAAACGAATCGTAAGTTGCTTAACTGATGGTTTATTCCTTTGAATATTCGGAACACACTGGTCAAGACCCATTATGCGTGCTGCCCTGTCAATATTATATTCTTCTACAAGGAACTCTCCATGTATTACCGATACTAAATAACCAGGAGTAAAACTAAGCATGAAAGATCTCTCTGCGATACTCAGGTCTGTACCAGACACCAAAGTAGTATTTTCTCCAACAACATTGGATGTAATTAACTGAGAAACATGAGGAGGTACCGATGTCCACGGGAAAAAATTAAACTCAGACTCGTTATCTAACATATCAATGAGGCATGTCTTGAGTCGAGGCTGTTTTGTGGACCAACACATAATCCTGGCATTATCCTTCTCAGCTAGAGCATGAAGAGAATCAACATTCGGTCCTTGCAATACGCTACGAGGAGTCGGTGCATAATTCTTGAAGCGTTCCCACATTAAGGCTTGGAGAAACATTGAATTAACATAAGATTCAATTTTCATAAAACCATTAGAGATGCTGGAGTCTAAAACTAAGGAGTCTAAATTGGAGTACAACGAACCCAAGAACAGACTACCGAGGGTAATTCTCTCACCTTGAGCCATCTTAATAGCAAAAGGAATCACAAATAGCTTCAACAAGTTTTCACTATCTTCAAGTACATCTTTAGATAGCCACAAGCACAAGAAAGCCGCAATGGTTAATGTACCATCGACGGGCCAGTCAGGAACTCTATCTCTCGGCCACCAATAACTTAACCATTGAGTATAACAAAACTTGCTGGATAATTGATTGAGGTCGTCCATCTTAGCTGTCAAGATGTTAGACATTGCAGTCTCCTCCGCTGAAAGTCCTTCAGGAAGATTTCCTGTAACTGGAAGGTTCAACAAAGCAACCACATCCTCCAAAGTGATGGTAAACTCTCCCCATTTGCATATGAAAGTGTGAGTAGGAACGCACCAACGAGTGAGCAAAGCTACCATACCTCTCACATCGTGATAAATAAACAAGTCTCCATCTGATTGGATAACCCTTGTCACTTGTGCACGGTCCAACATAGCTCGGACATGATTGTAACCTAGCATATGTCTCGCCCATCCAGAGAATTTTTCTAAAGGTCTCTGAGAAAGCTTAAACTCTATAAGTGAAGCAGAATAGTGTCCTTCTTGCAGACATAATCAAATTATCGCTCGAGGAGATACTAATTTCTTCTGAGTAATGTCCCTGGGATCGACAAGAAGACGAAATGAAGAACCTGTAAGACGTTTTTCGGGTCTATTTGAACTACAAAAAATTCGTCATTCGCATTTGGAGTATTCTTGATCACCGATTTTTCCTCTTCATCGATTGAAGCAACGTCATCCGTGTTTGGAGTACTCCTAGTCACTACTTCTTCCTCTTCATCAACTGGAGGAGTCTCATAACCATCGTTTTACATCTTCACATAGTAGTTGTGACATCTACATAACATTTCTACTTCAGTATGTCATTCGAAGATGCAAATTTCATCAAAGCAATGAATTAAAAGCACAACAGAATAATAAGATGCTCACATCAGCGTCTACAAAATGGTAACTTTCCAACTCTTACCTATTTACGATTCCACTAATAGTAGTGATTGTGATACAATAGTTAATATTTCAAAACTTGCTCGTTTCTTCGAACCTGCAAATACGAGCAAAACTTATTATTCAAAAATCAAAACTTGATTTTTCGAGAAACCGTGAACATAGTTTTCATTGTGAGAACATCCACTACTAAATTGTGAAAGCTCACGCCATGTCATTATTTCATCATAAATAATTGTCTATTTTCTAATGATTATTCAAAATCAAAATTTCGGTTTTCAAAAAAAAAAAAATTAGACGTGAATTATTCACGTAAATAAAAAAATTACGTGAGAAAGTCACGTACACATGAGAAATTTTTTTTATGTGAGCAGGTCATGTACACAAATTTTTTCCTTCGTACGAGCATCGTCTTTCAAACGAGGGTTTATTCCAATTTTGTGAAAGTTCACACATCAAATAAAGTTTTAGTTTTCATGAAAGCTCGTAGACAAAATTTTCATCATTAGACGCAGGTCTATTTCAAAAAAAATCTCTCCAAAGTTAGGGATTATTGCTCGTTTCTTAAACTAACGAACGAACGAACGTCCGTTCCTAAAACAAGGGTTAATGAAAAAAAAAAAAAAACTCACGCCTATATATGCATATGTATATAAAATTTTAACATGAACAAGGCATGAGCAACTAATGAAACACTAAACAAAAAAAAAATCGTACCTGGTCGGTGCCGGCTGAAGTTGCCCGGACGGTGGCGGCGACGATCGGACGGCGGTGATTCCCGGCGAAATTTTTCCACTCTTCTCCTGCTGCTCGGGCGTGAAATGAAGGAAGAGATGAAGGTGATGATCAGTTGTGTGAAGGAGAAAAAAAAGGAGTGTTTATCCCTTTTATATCAAATTTTATTTCCAAAACCTAATTCCACAAGGATTTCCTTTCTTGGGCCGGACCCGTGAATCCTAAACCGACCAAGGTTGAGCGTTCCACCACCTAAATCAGCTATGCCACACCAACTTGACAAAGGCTAAAATCGTAAAATCATAATCTTGCATATCCCTGATCCAGTAATCAGACGAATATTGAGACTCATATATCTCGTTTAAGCATGAAAGCTCATGCCACGATGATCTCTGACTGAGTGTATTGCCTCTCGGATCATCCATAAGAACCTCTGACTAAGTGTATTGCCTCTCAGAGCATATATGAATATGCAGTCTCTCAATTGAAACCACGACATATTTCATCGATGCTGAGCAATTTCAGTAATCACTTCTATATAAAATCGAAAATGGTTGGACGACTCGTAGATGTATTAAACACTAGTATATAGCAATAACGTTTTCAGGATGTCTCAATGTTCCCTAATTATACATAATAAACATTCAGAACGAGTATGACGCTTCTACTAGCTCATACCTCGATTTTCGAATAATTATAATGCTCCTAGACAGCATGCCTTCTAGTATAGAGCCATCAATTATTTATTTCTAGTCGTAAAATTCATCAATTGAATTCCTAGAAAACATTATACGTTCCTTGTAATATTTCGTTACTTCAATTCATGGCTTCTCCCAGTAGAATTCCATGGGTTAGTAAAAAATATTCAACGTACGGGCATCTGAGCCACCACCGAGTAAGCCCCGATAAAATGGTGCAAGTGTACTCAACAATGATGCATGAACGAGCACCCAAATGCACGAACGAGCATTAAAAAATATGGACGAATGAGGAACCTATGCAAAATAGGAAGGAAAATAAAACTAAATAAAATAAACAAGAGGCATGGGACCGGACCCACCGGTCGTCCGGTCATGCCCCGTGGCCGGTCCCCCTCTTCCGTTACTTTATTTTACTAGTTGTTGCGCCCGTGCATTGCACGGGCCTTGATATTTTGTAGAGAAAAGTATGGAAAAGAATTTATTGCAATTTTAAAACATTCGACTTTCCTAATGGCTCATATATATAAGCTCTTCGTGGCTCGAGCTCCCTAAAAGGCTATTTCTGGTTTAAGGTATGACAACTTTATTTGTCTTACATTCTCTCTAATCTAAGATTCACTCGATTTTTCTCACCGACCATATGCAAACTATCAACACAAAATTACAACAATAAAGCAAACAATTAAAATCAAAGATTTAAAAAAGCCAACAATAGTGCGCCACATTTTTTTGTGATACAAAATAGAGGCACATGCCAGTATCGGAAGAGGTGGTATATCTCTTCTGGTGATCACCAAGCTTCAGTGATGATACATAGACTCATGCATAAATGTATATATGGAGAACTGCACCATTGTTTCTAGGGATGACTGTTGGGAAAATTCACTAATCCAAAATCCATTAGGTGGATGCCACTTTGGATCTGAATGTTACACAAGGAGCTCATACAAGTAATGAATCATTTAATTCTCAGATCAATGGTAGTGCTGATTCTACCATTCAGGTAACTTCCACCTTAAACTCCTCCATACAATTTGAATGTCTTTTTCTTACTACTGCTAATTCTCCCTCATTACATCCTGTTAACCATGTCAAGATGCTATGCTGGAATGTGAAAGATTTAGTAAATAAACCGACTAATAAATAACTTAACATACTCTTAAGAAGTACCTTTTTATTGTCTTTCGGTCAGAGACTAAGTTGAAGAATGATATTGCTGCTAGAAAATTGAAAAACTAGAATTTCCCCGTGCCTTTAATGTCCATGCATTGGTAGAAGCTACGGTCTGTTTTTTTGCTTTGAAATATAACTGGATCTTAACATTGTCTCATCTAGTATTAGAGGCATCTATGTTACCACTAATGACATTATGCACTCTTGTTAGAGAACTGCTCGGTCGAACTCGCAAGCGTTGCTATCTCAAGCTTGTTTGTCAAGTTTAGGTGATCAAAACTATAAGTCTTGATTTCTAGTCTACTTATAGCTATGTCTCGGATTAGGATAGAATGTGTAATTGAGCTTTAGACTTCACGGCATTCATCGACTGAAGACGAAGATCTACTGAGGAGAGCTTGGAGGAACTTCATCAACAAAAGGTATGTGGAGTCTAAAACTTATCTATCAATCAGAAGTCTATTCTATTCTATCTCCTATTGAGACTAACTCGTATAGCTATATAGACTTTTATATTATACACATTTGATATTTTGAGATGGGTTTTAACTCGCTTATATCTTTCTCGAAATGTGTTGGAAAGCTTTTTGCTTTAGCTATGTTCATCATTATTCTTGACGAGTTTAGTTGAAAACAATTTATTTGTTGGAAACTAAATAATAAGTTAAAAGATGATCATGTGAAAATTGCCTTGAAACATCTTACATGATTTGTGTGAGACAGTCATTTGATGTCGACTCTGAATGTTTCGTATTGATCATTCGATCACTTGAAAATTACTTATAAGCTAATGGTATATGTGAGACAGCCATTGTCATCCTCTAAGGATGTTTCAATGATTGAAATAGGAGTTTAGAACAATTAACCATTGTCTGGATATAGCACAGTATGCATACCACTATGCAACTGTTGTGGTATGATTCAGGTCCGGGAACCAAGTTTACATACCAGTATGCGAACGGTTTTAACTGTCAAAGTCCGGGAACCAAGTTTGCATACCCGTTTGAGAACTGTTTTACCTGATTTAGGTCTGGGACGAAAGTATGCATACCGTTCGCGAACTGTCGGACAAGACCAAAAGTCCGGAACTTAAGTTTGAGTACCCGTTTGCAAACTTAGTTGGTTAATTTCTAAAATCGGTTAAGTATGATTTCATACTCATGAACAAATATAATTATATATTAAGGAATGCAATCTTTGCAAACCGTGGCTAAATGTTCATAAATTGATTCTCTTTAATCAAATCCGATTTTGCTTCAATTGTGTCTTGTATACTTCTACGAGAATATAAACAATTGAGCAACTCTATGAGTAACACAACTAGATTCATTTGATTATTATTTGATCTAGAAGTGTTAGATGAATGTGGTTAATACAAAAGTGTTCATATGGCTAACTTCGGTTAACTATTGTTGAGCCAACTCAATATACACGTTTAGGTATTTTTACCCATATCTAAATGAAGGTATTTTTCATTTGTGTGTAACAAGCTAAGACCATCTAACGGTGGAGAGATAATGCTTTGGTTTTAAGCAAACTTAGCTTGAATCTTAAATCAGGTTTTCATCTAACAGTGAATATTGATTGCTTTGTTACTAAGCTAACTTAGAATGCAAACCCTGATTCGAAAGACTATATAAGGGAGAACTCTAGCAACTGGAAAACCTAATCCCCACACTTCTGTGTGATACTAGTTGCGTACTAGAGTCGATTCTCCTTTAACCTAGGTTTATCCTAAAACTATTATAGGTTAACGACTTGAAGACTTCATTGGGATTCTGAAGCCAGACCAAACTATTTTCTATGTAGTTACGTGTTCTGATCTTACTTGTTCTATCATATTGAGTACTATCTTCTCTAAGATTGGCTCGAGATTTATCTCCGATAGGTAAGATATAAAAAGTAATCACAAAGCTCTTCTTCTTATTCTTTGTGATTCCACAATAACTTGTTCTACTATCATATAGTTAAGTTATTGTGAGGTGATTGGTAGGAAAGGAGATACACCCATCACATCAAATCATACATCTTGACCATTTTACCAGTTGTAGACAAGGATAGATGTTGGTCTTAGAGCATTTTTGTATTCAAATAAAAATACCAAAGAAATCTCTTTCCTGGCTGACACACCGCCTTTGTAGCAAATGTTCGCGAACACATCTATAACAAGATCATGTCGGAAACTTGAGTTCTACATCTTAATTGGGGTGACGAAAGACTTAGTCAAATTTGGAATAACATTCCGGTTGCAATATGGTGGTGTATATGGAGAGAGCGAAATGCAAGAGTCTTTGAAAACAAAAACAAAAATTTGATAAGCCTCATTAAAAATGTTAAACTACAAGCGTTCTTTTGGGCCGAGTCGAACACAAAAATGTTGGGTCTAACGGCGAATATGGTGATTGCATTATGGGACTCTTTATTCCGGCGTTTGTAAGCTTGTTTTTTGTTGTTTTGGGTTTGCCGGAATGTTCTTGCCTTTTTTTTTCTCACTTGTATTCATTGGGTTGAGGTACCCCTCTTAAGTACCTCTTTTTGCAATGAATATTCTCTTTGACCGATCAAAAATAAATAAAAAATTATAGCGCAATAGTTGAGAGAAGCACCCATTTAACTCGACCACATGATTAGATACTCTAAGCGCATGTTCCTTTTCAGCAAGTATGTGAGAGTTGCCTTGGATCCTGCATTCCACGCTTGTTTAGGCGACGGAGACAGGGACAACGTTTCACACATACTGCTATCCAAGTTTCGAGAACCTCATCAATAGTCTTTTTGACTTGGTATATAATGATGATATGGTTTTTTTATTTCATCAACTACATGATTAGTCCGCAATTCCGGACCTATCACAAAATTATTAATGTCGATAAATGAAGAGGAGCCTTATATATATTTATTTATTTTTAATTTTTTTTTCCGGCTCACTCTTTATGAGTGTAATACAATTGTCTATGGGGCTTTTATATACTCAACCAATGATTACCTTGCTACAACATCCACGACAGTATCAGGATCTCACCAAATCACTTTAGAGAAACATATAACTGCAAAAATAAAAAGAAAGTGATTCAGTAATGATTAATTGCGAGGATGAATCTTTCAAACGACTACCATGCCATTGCTAGCAACTGAGTTTCACAATCAATTATGAACGTATATATAATTAAGGATTGTAGAATGACAAAGTGGGACTCAATCTATAGCCGTAAGAACTGTTTCAACCTAAAAAGGTTTAGAGTGTCATCCTAAGTAACTCATAATTAACTCCAAAATATGAAGTCTTAAGAATGCAAGAAATCAAAGAGTATTATTTTATTTTATTTTATGTGTATATGCATATAGTATGATACTAAATGCTCCCCCACACTTAAACTCAACATTGTCCTCAATGTTCAAAACCGAAAATTCTGATTTCTGACATAACAACCTTGAAAAACTCAAAAACTGTACCAATGGTTAGGTAACTAGGAAAAACATCCTAAACAAAAGTTGTTCGCCTACGTATCTTCTATAACGTGTCAAAAGGGAACAGTGTTTGATAAACGGTCTGACTTTTATGGCCTCCGGACTGACAAACATGGAATCTGAAAAAGTTCTTGAAAAATACCGAAACTCAAATGTCCAGGCCTATAGTTCCAACTTAACATACTCCGAATTAATATTTTCTTTTGGAAAAGAAAGGTGAGTCCGTCCTCTTTAAAAGTTGTGGTCAACCACTCAAATCGGACTCCGTATGAAGTCTCGAGAGTTATTTTCGTGACAACTGCACAGTCAGAATTTTCTGACGAGAATTCGTCAAAACTTTCATTATAGATATAGGACTTTGTAAAATCTAAGATGGGAATGCAAGATATGATATGCAAAAATAAGAAAATTAAAAACAAAAGGGATAGAGATACAAAACCGATGGTTTGCCTCCCATGTAGCGCTTGGTTTAACGTCATCAGCCCGACGTTATTGTTATTGTCCGTACACCAATAATCTGAAATTTTGGTAATCCTTCTAAATAACAATCTGCAATTCAAATAACAGCTTCACAAAAACATTAGCACAAAATATAAATATTGAAGATATCACTTTATTGAAGTTTCCCCCACACTTAGTCCTTTCTACACTCGGAAATGGATAGAGAACATAGAATTCGGGAACTTCAAAAGGTTCCTCAGCTTGGTGAACCTGCACAATACTCGAATCAAACACATCAAGTGGTGGATACTTAGAAGCAAAATAATCCGTTAAAACTTTAGAAGCACACAATTCCAATCCTAAGTGAGGTATTTTCTTGAAAGTTGGGTTAACAACTCTTTGAGAAGCTACTTCGATTAGAGGAAAAGGATCAGTAGATGTAGAATTATGCAAAGGATTAGACAAACCTTGTTTCGGATCCTCATTCGTAATTAACAGTGAATTATTTACCTCAAGTATATCGTGGTCCTCTATCGAACTATTATTATCTAGCTCAATTGGGTCTTCCACGACTTTAATCAATTTGGTTTCATTCTCAATCTCCATCTCTTCAACACTCTCGTCATCCGAATCAAATTCCGCTCTCATGAACTCTTCTTCAGTGTAAATTTTGGGGTATTCTATATGAGTATCCATCGAGGGAATAATCGGGTCTATTTCTTGCAAATCAACCGTCCTAAAAACATTGTAATTTGGATATTCATTGTAACATTGATATGCATTTGAGTATGTCACACCGTTCATAACAATGGTTCGGTCATACCAAGGCTCCTCCTTTTGAATAGGCGAATGATCATAATTACGATCCGAAGCTGGTATAACTTCATCACTGTTATAAGAAATTTCCAAAGGTTGCTCATCTCCAAAATATTTGTTTTCGTCCTCAGAAATTTCAGAATTGGTTTGGTTTTTAGGCCAAACTTCTCCCTCATTCCCATTCCCAATAAGTTGAGCAGTTTGTATCTTTATCTTTTCCATATTCCTTTGAAATTCTTGGCGTGATTCTTCCATCTTTTTGTTGTGCTCATCCAAATTTTGAATGTGTTGGTCCAACCCTTGTTGATGTTGCGTCATCTCTTGGATCAGTTGGTCAAGACGTTCTTCAAAACCTACACTTTCACTCACCATAAGATTTCCAGACCAATTCCCCTCCTTTTGAATAGGTGAACGATCATAAAAACGAGCAGGAGTTTGGTTAGATATATTGTAGTAAGATCCGGTTGATATGTTATTCTCCACGCCTGGTTGTTCATTGAGTGATTCCAGTGTGGACATATTGGCTTTTAACTGAAGCATAATCTGATCAAACTTCTGCTCAAGTTCGGAGATAAACGATTAGAAGTACAACTATCCTCCCATCCTTGTGATTGTTCACTTACATACCAACCATAAGGAGGTTGACATGTATGAGAATATCCGTAAGGTTTCGTGGGATATTGATCATAGCCAAAAGATTGGTTTTTATAATACCCATAGGATGGTTGGTAGTTGTCATATGAATGAGATTGAAAACCATATTGATTACCACTGTTGTATGTGTAATCTTGTGCTCCGTACATGTTATTTCCGTAAGGAAACATGACGACTCACAAGAAACAGAAAATCCAGACAAAAATCTATAAAAAAAAAATAAAAAAAAAAAGTTAAACAAATAACAAATCAATTAGCAACTGCTCCCCGGTAGCGGCTCTAAAATTTGATGGCCTATCGTAGGCACAACAAATTAATAAAGATATTTCCCACTAATTAACTGGTAATATACCGGTAGTAAGAGATCGTTCCCACAGAGAGCTGTGTAATTGATAGGTTATTTGTATCAGCAAAATAAAGTAAAAGACAAAGGGGGATTGGTTTTAATAATAATATAAAGACAATAATAAAGAAATGAGATGATTAAGGAATCCTTCGCCGTTACCAAACATTAACAGAATTAAAATACTTATCTATCTTCCGTTAGAACCATTCACCACCAACCGTAGAATAGAAGGTACGATTAGCTATCCCCAAAACTCCTTGTATCATCGGATAACATGTACGCTTAGTCACCGGATTCTATCCAACTGAGCCGCCTTGAGGTAAGCTTACAAGGTGTAACTCGATCGAACGCTTTAGGGTTTGTGAATTTAGGTTTGATCCCAGCAGTTAAACTCAGAAACCCTCGGTTTACTTACTGGTGTTGTTTCCACACACGATTTCTTTACAGAATCCCTCTGCAAGGTCTCATGTTCTCTACTTGTGTGGGAGATGCACGACAATCACGGATCGCTCAACTCTTTACTAACAATAGAATGATTAATAGACTAATCTAGTTGCTCACCCAAACCAATCTAAGAATCAATCATAAACCCTACATATAGTGAAAATAAACGATGATGATTAAAACTTCAAATAGACTTGTATTATTAATAAAGCTTCACGTTAAGAACATTGAATTCATCCTTAATAAATAAAGGATTTAGCTAGTCATATTACAAAGAAGATGAATAATGGTGGTTTCCCCCTAAAGGGGTAAACCCTAGGTTTTTTATATAGAATAAACCCTAGCTTGTGATATGAGATGATATGATATTCTTCTTTGGAAGGCCTAATACCTATTTATATTGGTTTACAATGCTTGGCCTCCAAGTATCCTAGTTGGTTAAGGAACCCGACCCGAAATTACGAAGGAAAGACCCTAACCGTGAATTTTGGCCTTCACAAGTATGCATAACCGTTTGCATACTTGCTTGTCTTCGATATTCGATAAAAAGCTTGTTTGGGCCGTAACATCTTCATCCGAACTCGGAATGACGTCATTCTTTCTGTATTATTTTTATCTTTCAATTATCTTCGAGATGATGATGATAAATCCTTAATTTGAATGAGTTAATCTCGGTCTTTGGCCCGTCTCTTGATTTTGAGCGTTTTGCTCCTTTTCGTCGCACTTCTTCAACTTCTCTTGGACTTGGGCACTTGGATACTTGGAATACTTCTCTTCTTAGATATTTTTAGCACTTTTTAGCTCCTTTTTGTATGATTCACATAATAGAGACAATAAGAGAAAACAAGAGTAATAATACGAAAATATGCAAGAATAATAGCTTAAACAAGTATGGAATGGACACTAAAATCATATGAATTATGCACTTATCAGTAGTTGCAATCTTAGACACTAATCTCCTCCAAATTGTGCCTATGAAAATTGATCTTAATTAGCCTCGGCCAAGTTTAACTATAGGTTTGAGAGGGAAACTTGCAATAAATTTCCAAGAAATAATGGGTAATTTACAGCCATCCATAAATTTACAACACATGTTATGGATGTTAGAGCACTGCTCGGTCAAACTCGCAAGCGTTGCTATCTCAAGCTTGTTTGTAAAGTTTAGTGATCAAAACTATAAGTCTTGATTTCTAGTCTACTTATAGCTATGTCTCGGATTATGATAGAATGTGTAGTTGAGCTTTAGACTTCACGGCATTCATCGATTGAAGACGAAGATCTACTGAGGAGAGCTTGGAGGAACTTCATCAATAAAAGGTATGTGGATACTAAACCTTATATATCACTCAGAAGTCTATTCTATTCTATCTCTTATTGAGACTAACTCGTATAGCTATGTAGACTTTTATATTATACACATTTGATATTTCGAGTTGAGTTTAACTCGCTTATATCTTTCTCGAAATATGTGTTGTAAAGCTTTTTGTTTTAACTACGTTCATCATTATTCTTGACGAGTTTAGTTGGAAACAATTTATTTGTGGAAACTAAATAATAAGTCAAAAGATGATCATGTGAAAATTGCCTTGAAACATCTTACATGTTTTGTATGAGACAGTCATTTGATGTCGACTCTGAATGTTTCGTATTGATCATTCGATCACTTTTAAATTACTTATAAGGGGAGCTTATGGATAGAATGTGTAGTTGAGCTTCAGACTTCACGATGTTCATCGACTGAAGACGAAGAACTACTAAGGGTAGCTTGTGGAACTTCATCAACAAAAGGTATGTGGAGACTGAAACTCATCTATCACTCAGAAGTCTATTTCTACTCTATCTCTTATTTGAGGCAAAAGTCGTATAGCTATATAGACTTCATATTATACACATTTGATATTTCGAGAAGAGTTTAACTGGCTTACATATTTCTCGAAATATGTGTTGGTAAGATTTCGCTTTAACCAAGTTCATCTTATATTCTTGACGAAAGTCAAAAGATGATCATGTGAAAATCGTCTGGTAACATCTTACATGATTTGTGTGAGACAGTCATTTGATGTAGACTCGGAATGTTTCGTATTAATCTTTCGATCACTTGAAAATTGCTTTGAAGCTAATAGTTTATGTGAGACAGCTATTGTCGTCTTCTAAGAATGTTTCAATGATTGAAATGGGAGTTTAGAGTACTTAACCACAATTGGATTATAAGCACAGTATGTGTACTTGCATATGTGTTGATCCAAGACCGGAATGTAGTATGCATACCCGTATGCGTATTGGCGAGGTCAGGTAAATTCCGGGAGCTAAAGTATGCATACATGTACGCATACTGGCGAAGTCAGTTGAAGTACGGGTACTGTAGTATGCGTACCTATACGCGTACTGGAATCAACTGAAACTTGAATGTGTATGACAGTATGCGTACCCGTTTGCGTACTAGCGAACATAGTTCAAGTCCGGCTACTTAAGTATGCATACCCGTTTGTGTACTTGAGTGGGTTATGTTCTAGAATCGGTTGTGTCATGAACTAATACATTTACATATTAAGGAATGCAATCTTTTGCAAACCGTGGCTATAATGTTCATGAATTGATTCGAGTGAATTAAACCGATTTTGCTTCAATTATGTCTTGTATACTTCTATGAAAATAAAAACAATTGAACAACTCCATAACTAGTTTCAGTTGAGTCATTTGAACTAGTTGTGTTTAAGATGAATAAGGTTGATATGAAAGTGTTCATATGGATAACTTCGGTTAATTATTGTTGAGCCAACAAGGTGTACACGTTTAGGTAAGGTTAACTATATCTAAATGAAGGTACATTTCATTTGTATGTAACAAGCTAAGTTCGATCTAACGGTTGAAAGATATTAGCTTGAGTCTAATCAGGTTTTCATCTAACGGTGAATATTGAATTCTTTGTTACCAAGGTAACATTAATTGCAAACCCTGATTTGAAGACTATATAAAGGAGAACTCTAGCAACTGGGAACCTAATCCCCTCACCTCTTGTGTGATACTAGTTGCGACTAGAGTCGATTCTCCCTTAACCTTAGGGTTTTTTCCAAAACCCTGTAGGTTAATGACTTAAAGACTTTATTGGGATTGTGAAGCCAGACCCAACTATTTTCTCTGTAGTTGCGTGTTCTGATCTTGTTATTTTCAATCGTGATTGGTACTATCTTTTCTAAGATTTGCTCGAGATTTAATCTCCGATAGGCAAGATAAAAAGTAGTCACAAACATCTTCGTCTCATCGTTTGTGATTCCACAATATCTTGTTTCGTTTCCATACGATTAAGATTATTGTGAAGTGATTGATATTACTAGGCTGTTCTTCAGGAATATAAGTTCGGTGTATCAATTGGTTCCTGTTCACCTTGATTTATCAAAACACTGAACAAAACTAATAGGTATTTATGTGGGAGACAAATTTATCTATCTCAATGGACTTTTCAGTGTGAGACATATTTGTTTATCAAGTCTTCGATTTTGGGTCGTAGCAACTCTTAGTTGTGGGTGAGATCAGCTAAGGGAATCAAGTGCGTAGAGTCCTGATGGGATTCAGAGACATAATTAGCGCAACTGTACCTTCATCAGTATGAGATTGATTAGGGCTCAACTATATTCCAGTCCGAAGTTAACTTGTATTAGGATAGTGTCTGTAACGGCTTAATACAGTATGGGGTTCAAAGATGGACTAGGTCCCGGGGTTTTTCTGTATTTGCGGTTTCCTCGTTAACAAAATTTATGGTGTCTTTGTTATTTCTTTTCCGCATTATATTTTTATATAACTGAAATATCCCAGGTTGTGCGTAAGTTCAATCAGTTTTTTAATCCGGCCATTGGGTTGCTGATTGAATTGATTGACACTTTGATATTGGTTTTTGATACCGTCCAAGTTATTTCTCTTATTCAATCGGGCTCGCAAATTCTTATTTGTTTGATTGCGGATTGAATTGAGAAATAGAGATATAACTCTTTGATATACTTTTCTAAAGATTGAGTCTGACTGTCTAGTTGATTCTCTTGAAAGTATATTGGAGTTTATCCATACAGATTGCCTAAAAGAAATATTGGGTGTGGTTGTTGTACCCCCGCTTTTGCAATTGGTATCAGAGCAGGCAAACATGTTTAAGACCTCATAAGTATGTGTTTGTAGCGATCTGACTATAGACGATAATGTCTCAGATAACATATCACCAGCTCATAGACTTTCTGATTTGGTCCAATGCCATGTGTCTCCAAAAACTGTGTATAACTGGGAATCATGCCTAGATGAACAGTTGGATGATATCTCTGATAAAAGTGATTCATAAGAGGGACAAGGTGTTGATGAGGAAGTCTCACAGTACATCAAGCTTTTCGACCATCTCTTAAAGAAAAGGAAGTCAACATCGTGTTTGGTTGAGTTTCTGACTCCTCTCTATCTAGAAAACAGGAAAATGAGAAAACTCTTTAAGGGATACGATTGTGGTTATAATATCTTACAATCTCTTCTTGAAGATCGAAAGGAATATGTACGTTCAAAAAATTCTGAATGTGAAAACCTTCGTCGAAATCTCTTTGTGTTGAAAGAAAGGCTTGAAGAAACTGAAGCAAGTTATGTCTCTCAACAAAAATGTTTCAATGACAGAGAGAAAGATTTTCTCACCAGAGAAAAACAATTGGAGGCTGATCTTCACTACACCAAAAATGGAGTTTTGCAACTAGCTTCCGCTGTTGCGAATCGGGGTCGCAACTGCAGCCAGCTGTTGCGAAGGGGGGCGACGCGAATTTTCGCAATGGAAATGTAGTTGTAGCGAATTTCGAGTCGCAACTGCTTTCGCAACTTTTCTCAGCTGTTGCGACTCAAAAATTTAGCAACAACTACCAAGCAGTTGCGAAAATTTTACTATTAGTTGCGAATACTTGACTAATTCAACGAAGACGGACCCAAAAAAGTTACGGA
This sequence comes from Papaver atlanticum, assembly GCA_023531105.1. NCBI lineage: Eukaryota > Viridiplantae > Streptophyta > Magnoliopsida > Ranunculales > Papaveraceae > Papaver > Papaver atlanticum. The sequence goes on from JAJJMB010014022.1 coordinate 13,613,539, forward strand.
AAAAATTTACCAACAGATTTTAGTTGTTGCGAATTTTTCGAAACAATAAAAAAAAAGGTAGGTCATCATTGACCTAGTCAAAATCTTTTCACTCCATTTCTATTTTATCCTGCAACTACCCCATAAACCCTGTAACTCATGTGATTCAGTCAGTCAATCAAATTCTTCACCATTAATATTGATATGTTCAATGATACATGTTTAAACATTAAAGACATCTTACAAAATAAAGGGATGAAAACAACTATGTTTATCATTTATGAGTCCATGACCACATTTTCTCTAAGTAATCAAGAATCAACTTAGTTTAGTTTCAGAATTAAGAGAAAACATAATACAAGAAACTCCTACTTGTAAGTTAATGGTGAGTTCAACAAATCTGCATTGTGCGACAACCCTTCAACAGAAATACAAACCATAACATCAGATATGGCAAATGCATAAATGCACAAAGTAAATGCTATATCATCAATTTATATCAACCATACATGTTGTGATAAGAGACTGAACCAAAATATGGCACAGAGTGACGACAATATAATTGTTTAAGTTCCGTATTGTTGCAAAAACTACCATAAAACTGACCCCCATTACTCACTAACCCCGAGTATGACGTTTGGATTCACATCTGAAAGAGTATGTACAGCAGCATGTGTCTTGGTCATGACGCACTACAAAGGCGATAAGTAAACAGCATGAGTAGGTTAAAAAAGTCGTTATTTCTTCCTTGCATATTTTATAAAAGCATATTTCAAGGAACATGAACGACAATCATTGTTTCATGCCTTCTATCATTCAAGAGTACTTACCATATATGTGTCAAACCTGTGGCGGAAGAGGATTTTCCAGATGTGTAGACGGATCGTGGAACCAGGTTTGTGGTATACCTTCAAAGTAGATATATAACCTATAACAAATAACATGATAGTTTCACCGTATCTCGGAATCATCTTATTACTTC